>BOPP01000093.1:4867087-4985998 GCA_017312745.1 Gryllus bimaculatus
CGCCGCCCCCGCCCGAGCACATTCCCTGCGTGCGCGAAGTGTCCGGCTTCGCCTCGTGCTTCCTCTTCAGCGTCGAGACGCAACACACTATAGGTGAGTGCGCCTACGCCAACACCAAACGCAAGGTATTTGTATGTGGATGTGTGTTAAAACAGTCAATATTTGAAGGATTAGGGTGTAAAACTTGCTAACCCACATCGAAACGTTTGCGAGATATAATCAAGTGAACAGTTTTGCTGAAGGGGTTTAAATGAGCTACATAAAGATGGATGACAATCATGCGCCATAATTTGGACTATTTTAGAATCACAGCGCACGGACTGCAAATGGAAGCTTTCCAAAATTTTAATACCACAAAAACTATAACATTGAGGCTTACCATCTTTAACGCCGGAGCCCTTCATTATTAACAGTAAATAATACATATTTACATCGCAAAACTTTTCCTTACAACGATTCGGTTTAATTTGTGTGACATGAATTGATGTCTCTAGACAATGTTGACAATGAGACCTGAACTTGCATTCACTGAACAAACAATACAAGTAACTCGAAAAGGGTCACAATACATGACCGAAGCCAAAAAAGTGATATGATATATAATGTTGATTGTTGTTTTTTTTGTTCTTTAAAGTCGCATTAACATCTAAATCATTAGCGACCACTATTGTTTTTAACTTTATGGGTAACTATGAACTAGGTGAAGTGATATGGTGGTGATGTGTTGAAAGAACGAACACAAATACAACTATGCCCGAGGTGGGAATAGTACCCTCGATCCTTCGGTCCGAGACCGCTCGATCATTGTGTATTTTATATTGGACAAGGGTACGTCGCGAGTCCAACGCGCTGTCCTGAATTAGAGAAAGGCGCCCAGGCCATTCACCGATGGCGCTGAAGGCGCAACGGACGTTGCAATGTTGCAGCGAACTTCATACTAATTAAAGAAACAAGTGCATAATGATTGGTGTAATCACATGACTAGAATATTCAAGTAAACGAGTGACGATAGGAGCAAATTTTCGTTTACCAGGAGTGCAAATATATCCCTTTATCCACATGTTACGTTTAAGCATAACTTAAATTCTGAGACATTCATGCACATCTTTACCATTCCAGGCATACATCTGATAACACCGCATTACTACTGAACAAGAACTATTTTAGTGGGTCTTGCATTGTTTACTTATGATCATCATACTGGCATAGAATATAAAGAAATGTTTGCAAATGCCAGATATTGAACATATCCCGGATGAAATATTAAAACAAGCTGACCAATCGTGAAAACTTTAGTACCCACGAAAAGTTAAGAAAGGTATGAGAGAGAACCCAACATTTATAAAAATTGGAAAGTAAAAAACAAACGAGCCACTCCTAACCCTTCTTTACTCGCATTCTTTTGAAAATGGGTAGCACAACTGACGTTTACATTTTTTACATATGTAATATTCTAAGAACAAATGTTTTACACGAAAAACATTTAATTTAATCACGTTAAATATTTTGTTACATTACTCAGGTAGTGTCAAAGCAACTTTTAGACAACCATTTTGTCTTATTCATTCGATGTTTATAAGTCGTTGATGTAAGTACGTAATCTGTAATGTATATTTTAGTTCATGTTTCATGGTCGACTGGAAATACCTTGGACACGTCTGTATTATCGTGACGATTTGTATCCTTTTTCTGAATTCTGATCGGAGCTGTGCTGATCGGTAGCTGTGCTGATCGGTAGTTTTAATTCCACACGTGCAATTAACATAGTGATCAATGGTTTTTGGATGAAATTAATGGGGATATTTAGTTCACTAAACAAAAAAAATAGTTAAAGGGCGCTTTTGGGATTAGTTTTTTGTTTTGCTATTAAATGAGTTAGCTCGTCAGAAGGCTCGTTTTTACAGAACGGCAAGGATAACTTTCTGTACGTGATAATATCAACAACCTTATTTTGAAATATTTTTAATAACAAAAAACACTGAATGTCAATATCTGCAGGGACTTGGTTGGTTAAGGACCTAGTCAACTTCGCTATTGCTAAGGGTCCTAGTCAACTTCTCCGTCTTCTCCTTAAAGATTCACTTAGATAAATACGAAAATTACTATAGTGTTGGTTTTAATAATGCTTAAAATGATGAAAAGTGAAGTCTTCATACTATTGTTTACCAGGTGGCTCAAGACATACTTTTACCTCAGGATGTTATGAGGGCATTGGCATTTCTGGTTGTGGTATTGTGTGATGTGAAGAAATATCTCAACTCTTTATCCGATTAACCCTTCTGAGAAATAATTTTTAAACATATTACGTGTCAGTCTCATTTTGCGATTCATGTGGGCTGTTATTGGCTTGAAATAGATTGCACGTCTCTCACGCCCAATTTGAAGGTAGCCCCCGAATACATCTTAAGCACATCATTCGGCACATTCAACTTCACATTTGAGACTCTTGTCCTCATTTCTGACGGGCGTTTGGACTCGAGTGTCTTGGTTGTCAGTGCAGCATGATTAATCGTATTTTTGTACCGCCGGAAGCGCATCCAAACGAAATTTCGCAGGGCGGAGGTCTGAAAGTTGGAAACAAGTCATGAACAAAGCTTATCATTAAGACCTCGGGCAATAATATGCTATGCGAGCTATATTGAGTTTCTAATCTATATAGGATTCACCAGAACATGGCAGTGTAATCCATAAATTAATGTTCTTTATCCCCTAGTGCAGAAGGAAGTGTTTAATCCTTTACTTTCCTTTTATCAAAACTTCGTATCATAGTGTAGCAAATTATTGCCTCGAGGTTTTCAATTAATCTTTCCTGATTTCGCAGAAAAGTACTCGGGGACACCCCCCATTTAAAACACTTCTCACGAATATAGTTTGTCTCGTCTGATACTTCCTTCTACATCTTCTCTGTTTTATTTCGTTTTGCTACACAAGTACTTATTCTTCAACCAATACCTAATTAGTCTTCTTTAAACCCTTCTGACTCAGTTGAAAGTTTTAATTATTCAATTTTTTATGACATTTCATCTCATGAAACAGACTCAAGGTATCCACTGTTGTCAATTCAGTGCCTTTTACACAGAAGTCCTAAAGTTCGAGTTACGACGGGGGCAGGATTTTCGACGACCGCTTGAGAGCTAGATCGAATTCTGCCGCTGCCAGAACAAGAATTCTAGTGGCCGTCTGTTCAGATCTGCATTTTTTCGTGATTTCTTCGATCAACACCAGCAGAATGGTGGAGCAGCACACTAACTAATGGATCACGGACTGTGCGCAATCTGCCCTTCCTCTTTCTTGTCCTAGATCCCTTACTTACTCATACCCTTACATTCACGCAAGCCGACGGACATCACCATTCAGGGAGGAGGTACATCCACGGGGGAAAACCCTACCACCTCCCTTGATAAACACACATTACTAACAGGGCTAATGATAATAACTGCTGACGCGCCTGGCAGTACGAAATAACCATCTCATGAATTATTAATTAACTGTTAACTGGTAGCGGATTCTGGTGCACATTTGATTTTCTTAAAATACTGTTACAAACTATGTAGCTTACTGCTTACTGTTGGGTTAGAACAGACAGATTCTTCTAAAATATTCAACAAATGTTTTCACCTGCTTAAAAAAGGTACAGAAGAAGACGGATTTCGCAATGGGTATTCTTTAGAAAAAGGTAGACCGTTCCTAGGAGCAGAATTTTTCACTTAAATTCACCTAAGGAACCCGCGACAAGGGAATTCACCCAACGAGTGTTTGTATTGAGATGCAACGACCAAGGCCAATTGGAAAAAGTGTGAAATGAAAAGATGAAGAAATGGAAGAATTCATACTATTCAAACACCTGTTGGGATCGCATTATTATTATTACGTGTGTATCCATACGGGCTCCCCCTCTCATGCCACGGGAACGCGTCAGGAGGAGGCATACCCACGTGCATTCAAGGATCCGCATTCGATCCATGTGACTGCTGTTGGAACTGCTGCCACTGTGTCCAGGACTGCTGTTGTGAATATCGAGGCTTAGTGGTAAACCGGTGCAAATGTCGGTGCTACGACGACGATACATGAAAGTGATTAATTAATAATCCTTATAAGACAATGGCGTTTGTCAACAAATTGTCTCCTTGGGGAAGAACGACCAATGAAATATTTAAAAACATCGCCTTTATCCATGTTTCCGAGAAAGAGGGCCAGCAATAAGCATGTAAAATATACTAGAGTTTTAATTAAAATCCACAACCCAAATTCCAAATCCAGACAAATCCAGACAAATCATTGTTCAAATCAATGTAGCAAATTGTTACGTGTCACAATTCGATTAGGTAGATGTCCACAAACAACCCATAGGCCACATAATATCCAGTAGCGATAATCACAAAATCGCAGCAGGGTCTAATACACTTCACACTATCCACTCGACCGCCACTAATCACTGCTCGCCGACGTAGGGACGAGGGAAGGGAGCACACACGCCACCCCTCGCGCCCAGATGGTGAAGCGCAGCTAGGGGTCGGTCCGACCCCGCCCGAGGTGTAAGGTGGCGGTAGGTGCAGTTATGGCTTTACCGCCAGTGCATTAACCATCATACTTATTCCGTCAGATACCACGAGGTGACGTGAGCTGAACGACCTGCCTCAGATGCGATTTCCAAAGGGAGCGTGGAAGCGCGGGAGATGGTATTGCTCCTGTGCCGGGGGACACAACTCGTGGGTCTACAGATACAGGAGTGTTTCGAAGATTTTCAGTACTTCAGTGAAGTCGGAAAGGTTATAATGAGGGAAGTAGAAATGGGAGTTGAACCGGGAATGGAAGGATTCACAAGTATTTTAGTTCTTATTCAGTTGCCCATATTTCATCTTATTCAGTTGCCCATATTTCCGTTGTTCTCTCAATGTAATTTTCAAACAGTCTGAAAATGTCTCGACTTTTGGAGTTGAGTTTGTACCGAAACAAAATCGTTAGCGAAGCAGTCACCTCTTCCTTATCTGGGTAGGTAGTCCTTTTCCTTACCTGTGTTGGTTTGGTCCCCGGCATATGCTCAGAGAAAGGCCGGTCCCCAATTCACATGTGGAATTTGAAAATAAGTTTTAGGTGATTAAATGAAGGAATTTTGGTCCCCAATTTACATGTGGTGCAGATAACAGAGACATCCAAGTTAAGAGAGTACCCCGAAGATTGTGTCAATTGGACGTTCCGAAGGGGGTCCTGAAAGGGGACGGAAAGGGGCCCCTAAACATTGACCAGTTGGGTTTGTACCAAAACAAAATCGTAAGCGAAGCAGTCTCCTTTTCCTTATCTGGATTGGTAGTCCTTTTCCTAACCTGGGTTGGTTTGTCCCCCAATTTACATATGCTCAGAGAACGACCGGGCTTCAATTTACACACAGAATTCGAAAGAAAATTTCACGAGATAAGATGAAGGGATAATTTGGTCTCCAATTTACATACGGCCCAGGGAACAGCGACATTCCGAGTTAAGAGAGCAGCCTGAAGGCTGCGTCAATCGGACACATTATTAGGCGCAGGCGTCTCGCCCGCCGAGCGCAGCGTGCCGAAAGTGGTCGGCGGGGGGCGGGTAGGGGGTCGCAGAGGGGGGGTCTGCGCAACCGAGGGGGGCCTGGTCGGCCGGCGGCGCGACGCGACGCGGCGCGCTCTGTCGGTGGCGCCCGCGGGTAAAAATAAGCGCCTCGCGGCGGCCCCCGAACCCACAGTGACATCTTCCTCGATTATGCGCGTATTTTTAGCGCGGCTCCTATAAAGGAGGCCTATGAAATCGCGGCCGGTCGACAGACCCGCGCACGTCCTCTCGCGACCGCGCCCCGCCCATCCATTTGGGTCCTTGAGGGCTGCGGCGGGCCGTCGGACGGGGACGGGTCTGTTTTGTCCTCCTTTTCCTTCTTCTTTTCTTCCAATCGTTTGGTCTTTTGTAGCGCTTTCTGTGTTTGGGTACTTAGCATTGTAGTCTCCTACATTCCCGCAATGTCCGTCCCATAAACTCTTCTTCTTCGTCCCATATCTCTTCCCAACTGTCTGACTGTATTTTTTCCATATTCAGTTTACAGGTATATTTTTCTCACCTAATTCAATACCTCGGCCTTTTTTCATCTTGGTACTGCAGTTGATACAACTTCGGTACTCTATTTCTATAATCTCTTTTATATATCTTGTCTCATTTCATTTTTGTTATCTAACCTGCTTTTTTTGTATATTTTTCGTATTATGTAAATTTTTGTTTTCTTACAATTATTCTATATTCTCTTGCGTGTCTGGTACTGAGCTCTCTTCCTCACTCATTTTCTCCTCTTCTGTGACAACTTCGTTTCATTTCATTCTCATCACTGTTTATTATTTCTTTTTTATCCATGGATGTGGATTCATCGTTCCCTTACTTCCTTTTTCAATACTTCTTGCCTACTGCGCCAATTCTTCAGTTCCTGTCAATGTCCGTGAGTGCTCCCGCGCCGCAGTATTTTGTTCCCCTCGCAGCACCGCCTTCCCACGGTGCAGGGAAGGGATGCGGTGACGCCAACAAGTCCTCGGTGTTCAAAAATGGAAACATCGATGTTAGCACATCGCTCAAAAAGTACTTATGTGTTTTATGCAAAGTAAAGTAAAAAATAATGAAAATTAACAAAACTTTTATCGTTATCTTGAATACATCAGAAACCAATGACAAAAAATATAACTACATTTATTGTAAACGTAAGCTTTAGCAGCTCCAGTTCATGACTTCTTGGCTGTCCGGGTGACGCCTCGTCGTTGGCTGAGAGGCCAATGTTGACCTCCTTGCTAAGGACGCGGCGTCACCCGGACAGCCAAGAAGTCAACTACATTCATTGCTTTTATAATTAATTGACGCACCCGTATCCCTAATTGTTGAATTGGTTGCCGATTGCCTCGCTAGGGACAACCTTGCTCCATTTATCCAAAAGCGCGACTCTGCTATAATGTAGAATTTCCTTCTCCTTCTCAGACTCTTTGTGACTTTTCAGCAGCAAGGGAAATCATTTTACGTATATATGAAAATTATGACAGTTTTTTTTCGTTACGTATCCTATTCATTTCAAAAGAAAACTCTCTGCAACGGCGGGTTTATCCAACGGCCAATCGGCCAAAAATCATCGATGTTAAAAAAAATATCGTCTTCAATAAATCGACGTTAAAAGCATCGATTTTTTTTATAAAATGCGGAATATTCGCAAGACGTCGCAAACCTACCGAAGGGCAGGCCAGTGCCGCCGCCCTCAGCCGACTGCGAATGGCCTCCGTCCTGGACCTTCCCGTCTGCCACCGGCGCGGCCGCCCACGCGGCGCGTCGCATAAACAAGCGAGGGCGAACAACGCGATCACGACGGCGATTATGAGAGCTCTCCTGTGCGCCGCGCCGCCGGCTGGGGCGGAGGTGTTTGTTGACGACGCCGCGCCCGCCGCCGCCGGCCTCGGGCAGGCGCAGACCTCGGCCTTACGCTCCCCGCTTACGTCACGCGGCCACCACTCGACTCCGCCGGCGACCACGTGGCGCGCGGAACAGGTTGCGACAGGAAAGTCGGGATGCACGCGTCTTTAAAGCTATTGTTGCTTATCATGATAATGGATTGATTACACTAGTAATCAATCCATCATCGTATTCGAAACATCGTATTTCGATTCCGGGCGCGTCAACCCCTAAGGTCATTAGTCCCGTAAGTGTAGTATATGATTTTTGCTCGGGTGGTGGCGGTCTTGCCCCGCTGAATGGCGAGGTCCGGCTACCGTCGGTTAGCAGGGTTATCCCTTATCAGGTATCTCCCGCCAGCGTACCGCCCCAGTCGCGATAAGCTCTAAGCTCCCGACCGGTCGGTGTGGTAGTGTAGGATGAGGACAGAACAAGGAAGACGAAGGAAAGATCGCGCGCGGTCAGTGGTCCGTTTGTTAGGATACTGCTTCGGCATTCGCCTGGTAATAACAGAAGAAACCATGGGAAACTACCGATCATACCAAATAGCCGGCCGCGAGAATTCTCCTCCAGGCAGCGACTGAACTCGGCCTAGCTTTTCAGGACTTATTTCTTTTTTTAGATCCATTTTTAACAAGTCGGTCATGTAGCGACAACTGAAATTGCTTTAACTGTAGGAAGAACACGTAAGAACAAAACGAACACAAACATCCATGCCCGAGGCGCGATTCGAACCTGCGGCCCTTCAGTCTTAGCGACAAAGGCTATCCGACTTAATTCCTTTTTCTCTCAATTAATTTATTCAAAAAAGCATTTCCGATAGTTATGATTTTCGAAGAGTTAAATTTTATTGAAAAAATTTAACCCGAAAATTATAAAATCATTCGCAGTATTTATTAAAAGTATTTCTCGTCTGAAGTAATCGAAGCGTTTGAGTTGTGATCAGAACATGTATTTTAGCGATATATGATTATGAGGTTAAAACATTCTGCCAAAACAAGTTACGATACTGTGAAAGTTATTTGAAGGCTGGCTCAGGAAAAATATTCCTTCGAATCAATGTTTACGTTTGGCAACAAAAACTTCTTTCGTCTTTTATGATCGTTGAAAATTTATAGCACAGTTTAGAGTGTAAATGCGGTGGCTGCTGAGTGTGACATAATGAAGGAAGTAAGGAAAATGAAAGCATCGCTATACACTTAGGAACTAAAGTGTTTCCAAGTGCGCCTCTTACGTGAGCAGTGACGTCCAGTCATTTGATTCTGCCCTTCTCCTTCTATCAAAAGTCTGTAGATTTCCTCTTTGGACAAATGACTGACTCACGTAGCACAAGCGATCGTAGAATGAACACATTTGCGTAGACGGAGACAGCTTTTGAAGGTGGATTGTGTTTCACGCGTCTACGTATTTCGGGAATTGCTATCAGATCGAGGAAATATATATGAGGAAAACGTACCACTGGGTAGCGCACAGGTTCGTTATGCCGTATGTATCGACGTTAGAGTGTTATGTAGTAGCTGAAAGACTCACTTGTTGGAAGTTGTGTCCTCCGACCGCACGTACATAAGTAAGACTGTACAGGAAATCTTTCGTCGAAATTATTGCATGGTCGAATAAATTAGGCATCACTACCTTGATGTTGTACTTCAAGATAGACTACATGTAGGCCCGACGCAACTTACAATACTAAAAAATTACTCGACCAATTTGCATTGCGCGAACTAAAAATGTTAGTTCAGTTTTCTTCATGTGTTTGATGCAAAAGGTATAGAAGATAAGACGAAAAGTTTGCTTTTCTGTACCATAAAAGCCTCGATTGACACTAATTATCGAAAATTCGAATTTGACAACATTGTTCAGAAGCTTGTAGAAAAAGTTATGCTAATGAGATGTTTAACTGTTATATAAGCTACTCCCCTGGTAAAGAAAATTTGAACTGCTTCCACAAAGTCCATATTCTACCACCCCTGGAGGCTAATGAATGAAATTATTGGAACCGAAGTTTGTATACCAAACGCGTTTGCGAAATCGCATCAGATTTGTGCCCATATCTCCAGTACGCAACCTTCTCGAAGGTCATTGGTCTTGCAGCAGAATAGAACATAGGGAACAAATGTGAATTTTATGGGAAATAACAGTGTTACAAAACCAGGTGCTGTAAACCGATACAGTGGTCTTAAATGCTCAAAGAAAGGACAATATTTTTGCTTAGAGAAAATGAGAAACATATACTGTAAAGATTAGAAATCATAAAACCAACCGAATAACGAAGGGATGCGACGCGTCACTCGCATTTATTGACGCTACGTCACTGACTTAAGGTTTCCTGAATAAAGTTTGCACATATTTTATTCCATTCAGTTGTTTTCAAAACTTGATTTAGATTTAATGCTATTTCAAGCCCTTTTTCCTAGGTAAGTTAATGCGAATCTTCAGTTCAGTGATTCTTTTACTTGTGAGACTCGTTGAGACATTTATTTAGGACTGTTTACGATCATACGATCAAAAATAATTGCTTTCATTTCTCATTTCTTCCCACTTTTCATTTAAGGGATGAATAAGGAATAAATGAAGATTAAGTTGCGCCTTTTGATTCTAAAGACGGTGTACGAAGTAAAAAATGACTTAAGTCATACCACAACTCTTTAAAAAAATCAAAATTGTGTATCAAATTAGCCACACTCTTTGGGGCAAATTCGATAAATTGATGGGGCTAAAGTGATTCGGCTTAATATCTCTATGACTTTTGATTGGGAAATAAGAAGCAGTGGGACACCTTAGAATCTAGTGTGTCTCAACAGTATTTTTTTGCTGTGCCCATATACTGTAACATTTTGAGTTCCTACTATATGGTTATTATTAATAGAATATATTCCACAATATTTGCTATTTTTTGTTAATTTTGGATACCAACAAGTAACTACACAGTGACGTCTTAGTCAGTAAGTAGCGAAGGCAACCAGTGTTTTATTGACAGTTTGCTACAACTTTTTGTCGCATCCCCTACCCGATCTCTCAGGAGACGCCACTGCCTTAAATCTTATTCGGTAGGTTTGGCAAAAATAAAATAGCCTCTCAAGCGCTTGCATGTTCTGAAACGAACAGGATGTTTTCTCACATTCCTTTTCCCTTATGATCGCAGGTTATGGCACCCGCAGCATCACAGAAGAATGCCCGGAGGCCATCTTCGTGATGTGCTTGCAGAGCATCACGGGCGTCATGATCCAGGCGTTCATGGTGGGCATCGTGTTCGCCAAACTGTCGCGTCCAAAGAAGCGCACACAGACGCTGCTGTTCTCGCGGAACGCCGTGGTGTGTCTGCGCGACGGCAGCCTCTGCCTCATGTTCCGCGTGGGCGACATGCGCAAGTCGCACATCGTGGAGGCTCACGTGCGAGCGCAGCTCATTCGACAAAAAGTAAGGCCGTCACCAGCGCCTTTCAACTTCACCGCGCGTGTTAATGGTGCAAATGTAGATGTAAACTAATAACATCAAATGTTGCAAAGGCATTCCGTACATCCTATAATCCGCTACGAAAATATCAATTGGTTTCGTAGGATATATAAAACGTAACCGACCCAAAATACTTGAAATGTGTCACTACTATATAGGAAACTTCCTTGACAGACGTACCTCAAAAGGATATGTGTCAAACTTAACTGTACTCTAACAGCACATACCTTCTCGCACTATTCGAAACTTTTGCAATTTTCCAAAATTCAGATAGTTTGATGCAACTCGAATTTACGCCATTTTTATCAGCGTACTTTGTACTATCCGATAAACGAATAAAGAAAAAAAATGAATTTTGAGAAAATCTTGTTTGCAAAATTTGCATTTATTACACGTGAAATTACGTGAAAACTACAGACAGACGTTTTGCCGGAAACTAATATTTCGGTATCAAGAACCCACGAAACATTGATATTGACTACACAACGTGTTAGAGAAAATAAACACAGAGGAACGAGAGTACCTTTTCGGTATCAGGCACCTACAATACCGTTTTGCACCACACAATAGTCGGTTTTGCTGCACCATTACATAACTATCTCTGTACCACGTATGTTGTATGCGAGAATGTAAAATGGAGAATTTTATAGATTACGCTATGCAGAAAACAACAGGTACTCATATGCAATCCGCAAGATACGCAATCCGCAACAAAACTCGATGCGACCTAGGCTGAGAACCCCAGTTTCTGGAGACCCTGGGCTAGTTATGTTTCTTGAACCGTAGTCTACAAAACATTTTCTGAACCTTCTATTACATTTTTGGAAGTTTAGCATATCTGGTTTTGCCTGTCTCCGTAGTACACGTTGATTTTAAGAAAACACTGTAAAACATTTTTAAAACAATATAATTTAAAATGCTCAAAAAGTACCAAAACAATATATGAAAATGTATCTGAAGAATATGAAGAATCTCGTACATCACCCAGCCTATGTCTAAATATTTCTTGCCTCCTAATACGAACTATATCAAGGTCGATATAATTTCGCAGACCTTGATTAAGAAAGTGTAATAGGAAAAATGCCAGGATATAAAAATATATTGCAATCTGAATCTGATCTAAAAACATTGAATTGGTCCACCAATCTTCTTTCGTAAATGTAGGCGCTCAGAATATCTGTAAGTTTGTAACTGTCAAAGTAAATTTCGTATTGAACACTTTAATAGACAGTCATCAAGAGCAGATCAAACGTTGTCGTAACATCCGAAGGTTATAAACCAACATAGTTAGAATTGTGAATATTGTTCACATCATCATTTCGTTTCGTACGTATCCACCTTTAATTTTAAGCTCCGAAATATTTATATAATTTAGAAAGGACTGAGAATGCTATGATAAATGAAGTTGAATTATATTTAGAATATATGCATTAACTACATTCATATTTACACAATTAAATAATTACATTTTAAAATCATTGGGTGGGTCTCCACTGACTAGACACATCATAAAGCAAGTCAACAATGCATTATGGGTGCATTACAGGGTATTCTGGTCGAGTAACAACAAATAAAAGAGATGCGTGACATGTCGAAACTTTTCTTTGTCTTGGTCTTGCTAAATGCAGAATTTGGATATTGTAATAATTGGGCCGATATCTAACAATTTCCAAGCAATGTAGTAGTGTAAACTTGCTTGTCGGTCGATTCCACTGTCCCCGATTCTGTGTAATGTACCGGCACAACTGACGATCGCACTGCCCCAGCTACCGCACGTAGACAAAACTGAAGTTTTTTTTTTCTTTTTTACACTTTTCACTTGAAATGTATTTATATCCGCATCAATTGTCCCCAAGAATGTTTATGGATCAGAAAATGGTGATGAGACTGAGAAGGGGAGGGGTTCGGTATAACGCCTTAATCAGTGCTTCAGATATCGTACTTTAGTCTGAAGAAGAATATTCTTTTTCGATTTTTGCGTTGCTTTTTGATTTGAAAAATCACTGAGCGTTTCTTCTCGTCGCCAGCATCAATGTTAATAATATTTGGAAAGGCACTAACAGATCCTTCGATTGACGTGTGTGCAAAGTTAGGGCTCAAACTAAACACCCTGTCTTATGCGTTACACAGACATCCACATTTTCATCTACCTTTCTGCCCACACTGTCATCTACCCTTCTACACTTAAGTTCACACTGTGAAGGCTAGACACGGTATAAAAAACAAATAGTTTGCCTCAGGGACACTCTAAATGGATTTTAACATCAAAATCTTGACCTCGAATTTTTGAATCGATTCCAAAGTTTCTCATCCATTCTATGTATAATAGAGCAAAAATAAAAATGCAGATATATTCAGGATATTCTGGTGAAATTTTCTTTGTAATTTTTATAAATTAATTGAAAGATTAGTATTAAAAGTGCAAATAATATGTCAAATCTTTTTACTCAAACTTCTGATTGTTGAGTACTTGTTAGACTCGGGAGAAATATTCATTCTGTTTTTTAATAAACGTTAATTTTATTATTTACTTAATTGTATTATGTCAATCTGTTTTATTTGGTTTTATTTTTATTGTATTTTTAAAAAAATTTCTGTTGCAAGTTGCGTAATAGTATGTTTATCGGTCATACACTCGTAATTTCATTGAAACGACTTATTCTGCAAACAGTTTGAATGACAGGCAAATACATTATTTAAAATCGTTCATCATCGAAGAATTAGCAATAACAAATTAGCCCGCATTTTCAAACGGTTTCGAAAGGTAACATGAAATTCAGAAATATAGTCAAATCCTTTCTGTAATATATGATGACCCACTGTACGGGCTTCGTAAGCGAGAAATAATAAGAAAATGAAGTTCATGATTTTTTTCGTTCATGATGCAGAGTAAACAGAAGAGTACAGATAATCGCTCTTGATGAGCTACACAACGTGCAACTTTCGTATTTTCCTCGACCTTCGCATGCGCTGGCGTCGCTGGCGTCGAAAGAGCATGTACTGAGACACCCGCCAGGAGTGAGGCTTGTGTACTCTTTTGTCATGCTTTTCAGTGTCCTAGAATGATAGTCCTTTCGGTCGAGGATATTTGACAATAGCTACGAGTACAAAGCTAGTGTCAGCTGCTGTCTCATCAAGTCCCGGAGCAGTATCTTGAAACACGGGCCACTGACCGCGAGCGATCATCCTTTGCTCTTCTTGGTCTCCCCCTCCCTACTTACTCTCATACACTTAAACTGACATGCACATTTCGGGAGACCAGATTAAACCTAAAATACTACCCTTAAATGGTAGTTTTCCCGATCAACACTGCCAGAGATGTCTGATGGTGTATGTCAGTTTAATCTGGTCTTCCGACATGTGCATGTCAGTTTAAGTGTATGTGTGTAAGTAAGGAGGGGGAGACAAAAATCAGCAAAGGAAGATCGCTCGCGGTCAGTGTCCCGTGCTTTAAGTTACTGATCCGGGATTTGCCTGAGGCAAATATCGGAGCAGTGCCCTAACAAACGGGCCACAAACCGCACGCGATCTTTCCTTCCTCTTACGTATCATATCCTCACCTCGTATTTAGGCACACTTACATCCACTACACTACCACACATGCCGGGAGACCAGTCTGCAGCTTAGAGCGTGTCCCGGCTGTGGCGGTTCCACGCTAGAGGGAGATAGCTGGATGCTGGGAACCCCACTAGCCGACGTGTAGGTCGGCGCCGGATCTCTCCATCCGGCGGGGAAGATCACCACAGCCTACCGCGACAAAACATGCACCACACTTATGGGACTAATGACATTAATCGTTGACGCATACGGGGTCACTAATCAATCAGACAGTTGAGCACGCCGCCGGTTGCAGAGCCCGGAAACACCAAGCAGCGAATGAGTGTGTGCGGTGCGCAGGTGACGGCGGAGGGGGAGCTGCTGCCCTACTTCCAGCAGGAGCTGCGCGTGGGCGGCGACGGCGACGAGGAGCGCATCTTCTTCATCTGGCCCACCACCATCGTGCACTGCATCGACCGCCAGTCGCCGCTCTACAACATGACGGCCGCGGAGCTGGCGCGCGAGCGCCTCGAGGTCGTCGTCATCCTGGAGGGTGCGTTCACAAACCGCAAGAAGGTGTCGCACTCGCAGTCGTGAAATTAATGTTGAAATATATCTGTGGAAAAGTAGTAATTGAAGTTTGATTGTGACAATAATAATAATAATAATAATTAATAATAATAATAATAATAATAATAATAATAATAATAATACTAATAATTCATATATAATAATAATAAAATAATAATAATAATCATATAATAAGAATAAAAATAAAATAATAATAATAATAATAATAAATAGTCGGCCCCGTGCCAGACGTTGCGCGCGCCGTCGTCTGTTCGAGGAGGTGTCAGTTTCGAGTCATGCGTAGACATTCGTATTTGTGATTTCCTTTACTATCATCATCATTTATCTCATAATTCACACTTCAAGGCGTAACAACCTTGTTGTAATCCAAGGATACAGCTGAACAGCTGATCCTGGAAGAATTACACACGCGTGGTCAGTAATGGCCTATACGCTAATAATAATAATAATAATGCATATAATAATAATGGACATGCTTAATAATAATAATAATAATAATAATAATAATAATAATAATAATAATAATAATAATAATAATCAGGCACTGTACATCAGTTTTGATTTTATATAAAAAAATGTTTCCACATTCGAATGTGACATCATTTGACGAAAGTACTCATTTCTATTTCACATTGATTTACGAGAACGCTGACGCGATGTGCTTTGTGCGCAGGCGTGATCGAGTCCACGGGCATGACCACGCAGGCTCGCTCTTCCTACCTGCCGTCCGAGATCCTGTGGGGCCACCGCTTCGAGACGCTGGTCACCTTCAAGAAGGAGACCGGCGAGTACGAAGTGGACTACGGCGTCTTCAACAGCACCTACGAAGTGGCCACGCCCCTCTGCAGCGCCCGCGAGCTGGACGAGCGCCGCGCCCGGCTCAGCGGTGAGGCCGCGCCTCAAGCCGCGCACGCCCCGCCCCGTTCCGCCCCGCCCCACCCCGCCGCATGTGCAGCTGACCCCCGGACCTCACGACCCTGATACGGCCGGAAATTCCGCAGGAGAAAACAAATAACAATAGTTTATTGGAGTCAAAGGAGTACAACGTCCGTAATTCAAATCGTACAGTAGTCCTGCCCGTCAACAATCCACCGTTACAAATATCTGAGTTTGAAGCGTTGTTGTTACCACCAGAAGACATACCAGTCCGTAACTGCCTTCCGATTGCTTGTCGCTTCTTTATACACGTGAGCTTTTTACTAGAGGCTTCGAGTACCCGTTCCGGTGGCCACTTCGCTGCGACTTTTTGAAAAGTTACATTGCATCTCTGCAAGGATTTGGAGCTCACGAGAACTATTTACCCCTAAACGCGGTAAGCGGGAACTGTCTCGTTTAACATACTGACCAAAAGACCAGAAATGAGTGGGATTGAAACCCACCACCACCTTTTGCCAAACCCGAGATTCGTGCGTCTGGAGCCTCAAGCCGAGCCCCCCAAGAGCGTGGTGCCATCTTGCTGCGCGTGCTTCAAAAATGGACGCTCCTTGTCCGAATAATATTTCTGGCTACTTGACAGCTAGCGGCTGACAGGAGAGGGAATTCCAATATCCAATCAGATGCGTCAGATTCTAATAATGTCACGGCAGACTTGCCAATACTTATTAAGAAAGAAATGAAATCTAACAGTGCGAAGGAACTGAAAATATAAAAGCACCATTACTTCTTTAGTTCTGGAGCGTGTGTGCGAATCTGTGTCGCCTACTGTTGTGAGCTCTTTTTCCGATTTGTTTCCTATTACTTCTGCTATTGCTGTAATCTGATGCGAGAGCACCCAAGTAAGTGACTGAGTAAGTGGCAAGGTCCACCGCCAGCTGTCAAGTAGACAAAAATATTCTTCGGACAAGGAGCAGACAATACGCGTCCATAACAAACCCCACCTCTCGGGAACCGTAGACGTGATGTGTCCCTACTGGCCTTGCCACTGCGTCTTCCATGCGTTTGACGATGCGTTTTCCACGTCGTATATTGCGTTGCAGATCAGTCGGATAAACCCGGACGTATTATTGCTGGTCTTTTGGTCAGTATGTTACATGAGACAGTTCTCGCTTAACACGTTTAGGGATAAATAGTACTCGTGAGCACCAAATCCTTGCAGAGATGCACATGTAACTTTTCAAAACGTCGACAATATTGATGGCCGTAATAACTTTATTTCCTTCAACACAACCACTCAGGTGTCTTTCCTTCATTCTATCTTTTCTTATGATCGTTTTATACGGAGTTAAAATTATTGACTTTATGAATGACTTATAATTACTGTTCGAGTTATATAAGTTCGAGTATCTTTAATTTCTGTTATTTAAGCCGAAATCATTCTTCAATCAACATACAATCATTACAATTTATCTAATTTCATATTGAATACTCTCCGTCTCATTAATTATTCAATAATCTGGTACGTTCTATTTAAAATACCATCAATTACACTTCACAAGAAGAAACAAATTGATCTCATGGATTCTAAGTGGGAGTACGTGAAATAGGACTAAAACGTTCCACCAACTGAATATAGGTTCGGCGGCAAGTAGCGAAGTGATATTACTTGAGTACGTTTTGGAGAGGGTCCAATTGGACAACATTTCATAGGGTGTTCTCGTAGCCTCAAGGATATCCCCACCTTGCATAGTCTGAGCCAAATAACAAAACGACGGATATATATTTCGCGTAGATAATATTGACTAGAGGGAGGTAGTGTAGACGTTGCGCATTTACAAATCAATTAGAGGTAGTGCCGTTTAGCGCATTTGCAAACTAATTGAAACGAATTTTTTAAAAACCTGAAAACAACACTGTTAATTTTATTTGGTTTACAATATTTATTAAAGTCTATTTTTGGAACATAAATAAAACTCGATAAACACTGATGTCTTAGAAAGATATAAAAAGAACAATTTGAAGATGTCAATAAATTTTACAAATTATCTGTAACCACATTCAAATTTATAGGTGTATTCAAAATATTTTCATTACAAAATTTGATTCTTTCACGTTTGTTTGGAGAAATGTTACGGTATATACGTGTTACGGTATATTGATGATGTTCCTCGCTTTTTAATAGTAATATAAGCAACAGGTCATGAATGAGACATCCACCTCGATTATCGTCCATTCCCTGTGTGAGTGTGGAGACAAATTGCCTGTTCATCCAGTTTTTTATCATTCCCTAGCAACTCTCTTAAACGCTTAATATTCATAATGTTTGGATAACTTCATGAACCCCCCTTTGTGGACTAAACCGACAGCCCCTTGCACAGAGCCCAACCCTCGGACCGCGCGTTCCCCAAAGCGCCCACGCAGCAGGCGCTCGACAGAGCTTCACTCTCGTGACTGGGGCGTCTTTCTTAGATTCGCGGTCAGGCAGGCGCTTTAGGGAGCCCGCTCGCAGCACTGCCCCGTCCGTTGCAGCGTCGCCGGGGCCGCCGCCGCTGCCCCCGCTGCCGCCGCCGCCGCCGTGCCTGGAGGCGGACGAGAGCAGCTGCGCGTCGGCGTCGGCGTCGCCGTCGGCGTCGGAAGGCGGCGCCTCCCCCGCCGTCACCGGGCCCCTCGCCGGCCCCCTCGCCGGCCCCCTCGCCGGCGCCGCCGCCGCCACCGCCGTCATCGTCGCCAACTCCAAGCCACCCGCGGATCGGTTGGCGCCGGAGTCGCACATGTAACCGCCGTCCAGTCGCCGACCCTGTGAAAGTTTCCCCTCTCCGATTGAACTCTAGATAAAGTCAAAGTTGTGTTATCAGTAAAGAACTAATGTCCTTTCTCGGGTTTGTCACAAGATGTGGAACGTTTGTTTGCTTGTTCAGATTTGTTAGAACGGGGACTGAACGAAGATTAGTTAATGCTAGACGACCGAAAATAATCGCATGTCGATGAAGACAATAATTGAGTTTGGTACAGATTTTCAACCATCGAATGTTTCAAACATTGAAAGAAAAAAAAACAATACAGAAGAGCCAATATATTCTCAGGTTTAGTTCATTTGTTGATTACCATTGTTTTTGGTACTAAGTTGAGTATTGGGGATCAAAAAGAAGTTTCGATAATTTGGATGAAACACCTCAAGAAAACTTTAAATACGAGTAGTCAAACTTTCAGAATCAAATTGCTCCAGGTTCAAGGCCACCCTTGCATGTTTCATTTTTCTGAGCATGTTTCAAAAGACGTGACTTAAGCGCATAAATTAATAAAAAAAATTAAAAACGACAAATATTTATATCAGGAAAACACATCACATTACACAGTATATTTACTGAATCATGTTTTTAAACAACTCAGGTTTCAAATTGCCAATAGGAAGAACACGTCTGTTTACTGATTTGTGATCAGTCAAAATCAATATAGTATTTTGTGATGTTTCCAACAATCAAATTCATAAATCACTCTTAAATGTTTTTTCTTCAAATTACATAAAAGTACATTTGCAGCAAGAAAATTAATAAAGAAGGAAATCAAAAAGATATTAATAAGAATATGATTTCCTCTGGTCAGAGTGTTATATAAGAAATAAAAATATTAGTGTTCTATCGACTGAAAGCGCTTTGCGCACAAATTACATTTACTTCCAGCTCCAACATAAAAATGTAATTGCTGAATTCTACTCACTTTTGCCTCAGATTTTTGGAGTTAGACCTAGTGGTTGCTTAAAAAGTGTTCGGCATAATTACGATATTTAATCTAGGAAATTATTACACATTTTATAGATACGACTAATAGGCACTTTAGAGATTAGGATACACGCAGACTTTCATTTCATTACGGATCTATTGCTATCTCCCTATGTAATTCTGATATTCGATAGTCTTCCAAACTTCGAATTCCTCGTGAAATTGGCCGTCGAAATGCAATTGACAATCCGTCCGCTTGTCCGTCCATCTAAACGGTTTCTTCCATACATTTGTGTATTTAAAGAAACACAGTTAACAAACAAATTTGTATCAATCCAAAATGTCTTTTTAACTAGAATTTTATCAATTAGTTCTTCCATCTTTTTGCAAAATATTTATATCTTGTAAAATGTAAATGAGCTTCCTGATATATATATATATATATATATATATATATATATATATATATATATATATATAGATAAAAATTTCTATACGTTTACCTGTTTATAAAGTTGGTAAGACAATATATATTTTTGAAGACAAAAATATTGTTCTGTAATAATTTAGTGAACTCAAAGCTCACAATGAGTTATAATTATTCGATAAGCAAAAACTAAATATGAATTTAACCTGAAATTGTTCCTATAACTAATACAAAGAAATTGACATGCGACTTTGCTGAGAAAAGAATGTGATCCACATAGCTTGCATTTTCTCTCAAATGGCGAGCTCTCTGACAGAGATGGTCGGCCGGGGTCAGCAACCCCTATGCTACTGTGCGATTTTTTGTACGGGACCAATGTACAGAAGTACACGGGGATAGTGTGGAATAATCCAAAAAATGAGGCTACAATTCATTTCTATCATAGCCATTACAAATACAATCTCAACTCAACATTTCTAAATTTAGAATCCATTAAAATGCCTAATTGAGTGAATTATATTTTTATAGATCTTGTTCAAAATAAGTAAAAATAGAATTGATACTAACCAGTTGGTCGGCGTATCATAAATTACATGTTTAAACCATTATTTCAGTTGTTTAAAATAAAACACTCTTGAATAAATTATAAGTATCTTTCAAGGTATAGAAATGTTTATACAATTAACAGTATAAATAAGAAAATGAATATTGCCACGGAAACAGGAGTAGGAATTGAGACAACTAATATTTTGGAATGTTCTTCACTAAAACTGTGTACAGCAGTTTGCAATTGCGTCTGCTCAAGGAACACATGTACCGTAGCAATTTGCTATTGTACTGTGAATTTTACTAGTCGTATTTTTTATGAATATTTCTGTGTAATGTAAATAAAATTGAGTGATGATTTTAGAATGATTGAATAAATACATAAATATTGCGAATTTATGGAACTGTTTATTAATTACCTGAATTTCCTTTAAGCACCATCAATATATGAAGTTTTTACTCACTAATATAGATTTCTAAGCAAGATTTTCCAAGAAAAAAGAAGAGCGTGGCATATATGATGGTTTTTAATTCATTTTCTCGCATGTATAGTTTTGGAATAAAAAGTTGATCGTGTCCATCAGCTGGAGGTCCAGGAAATATTTAAAAAACATACATGGAATGAAACCATTTTATGAATATGAAATAAATTAATTGAAATAAATAAATCAGCGCATACATTTTACCAGTTCTAACATAATCCATTTTGACGAAATTACGTTGATGCGAATTAAAGAAATATTAATTTTGAAGCAATTTAGTTTCGCAAGCATTTTAATTTCAATATTATTGTTCATACACAATCCATGACTTTATTAAATAACCATTTTACTAAAGATTTTATCGGTATGAAAACTATTATAATTGCAGATTTCCAATTGTTCATGTTTGAATAATTTACAAAACTTGCATAACTTCTAGAGATTCATTTCAATAAAAGTCATTAAAATTCAAATATCAAGCAAATATTTATCATTTTAGCAACAATTGAACTCAGTGGTGGTTTCTCAGGGGAGGGAAGGGAGGTCCTCCTCACACATTTTCTTCCTTTGAATGCAAATAAAATACTTCTTTGATGTAAGAGACAAAATGTAAGTTTTTTTAGTTCTTAGTATTCGGAATCTTTTGTCGAGTTTTCAAACTTCGCGCGCTTTTTAGCGATGTGAAAACTCGAAATCGCCTGGAGGAAGAAATTTCAACATATCATATAGTGTGGTTTTCATAACTCAGCCCCTCAAGACTCTACTTCACGATGGCGTTATGACACTGTATTTCGCGTCTTTCTCGGTCGTGCCGCTAGATGTCGCATGATCGCGACTGTATCCAGTCCAGCTATCTAACGGTACATCCGAACAACCGAGAAAGACGCGATAAACAGTGACGTAATTCCACCGAGAAGTAGGGCCTTGAGGGGCAGAATTATAAAAACCACACTTAAGTAATGACCCATACGACACACTGCTGCGACGGCAAGGAGAGGAAGCATTTTATAATGCAGTATACGACTTGAGGGGACGATATCCTCCTGTAGAACTCGATCTATTGTCTGCTCCTGTAGAATCGTGGTAGCCGGGCGCCTCTGCGTTCCCACACGCGTGTGAATCATGGGCCAGGACGTAGAAAGACACGTTGCAATAGGGAGTTTGTACACCTTCGAACGTTAAAGCACAATTGATCTGCAGCGCATGAGCAATTCAAGTTTCGTATCACTTTAGTGTATCTGTGCATGGGCAGAAGATCGATAGTGTTGTCCGCTATGGTGTACACAAACTCCCTCTTATCTCACACCCGTGGCAGCCCCGTGGGGAGGATGAAATTCGGGTGATATGATTAATCGAACCCAAACGCCTCTCTTAGTCCTTTCTAATCTCAGTGCGACGAACAGTGCAATAACTATACAAAACATTTCGATATTCAGACATTGAAGAGGGCTTCTCTAAAGACATAGTGAATTTTTCTTGCGCTCCGATCACAAGATTCGTGTGAAAAGTTAGCTGTGCTGTACTCTTTCGAGCCTCTTTCCTACAATTGTTAGTACAGCGACCTTAAAATTCTAAGTCATGGAATCTGAATTGGGAAGGCACAAAAATCACGGGGACATCTTGATTTTTCGTTGAAGTTTACACATTTTGGTAAAAAAGAAAATCGCAGTTATCTATCCTTAAGGAAGCAACTAGCAGGGTTCTACTAGTAACGATATTACAAAGGTCGTATATATCTACATGTAACCTAATTTGTTGTGTTTTATTTAATGTAATACTATTGGCATGCCTTCTTTCCTCCTCTTAAGAATCCTGCACGAGCCGCAACTGATTAAACTAATGTTCAGCAATCAATTTGCATCTCTTGTCAAAATTATTATTTTGCAATGATCAATTCAGGAACAATTTGAAGACACTCCCTGGCAGGAATAACACAAATTTGGGAATTGTTTATACAATTGTTAATTATTGCAAAATTGTTAATTCGCTGTTTTCAGTTCTAGGACATCTGGGAACTCTACACACTTCAGAATTGCAAACATTTACAATTGTTTATAAATTTGCAATTGTTTTATATTCTTACATCTCAATTATCTTTATACAAGATGTCAAATTCCAATCAGCCCCATTGCCTTTCGTTTTCGAGATGTGTAATAGTTTATAATACATTCGCATCTCATGTCCACTCCCTTCTTTGGTAGTGAAGTTAAATCAACAGAAAATGAATGTAAACTTATAGAACTAGCAATGCAGAAACAGTACGTTATTATCGAATTATTTCTAATGTTGCTATTCAATCCTTTCGGAGTTCCCATTCAAGACTACTCTTCAAGCCATTTTGCAATGCTTCGCTAGTTTGTCCGCTACATCCGCTTGAAGGCTCTCACAGGCCGGCGCGGGAGATCCGCAGCCTACGCGGAACGGCCGCAGTGGAAATTTCGCGTCACGGCTTGCCTTGCGAGCGCGTTCAGATCTGCGCGACATTCCGCGCTCGGTTACCGAGCGGTGCTCACCTCGTCCGCTACTTATCGCTCCGTAGTACCTCGACTGTGACCAGTGATAAGAAGTGACCTTGCGGGGTCGTGTTACGGCCGTTCAGCAAGCGAGTGACTTGTTTAAATACATCAGTGTAGTGAAGTGCTTTTTAATGAGTGGTAATTACTTGACAAATCAGCACGAGGTGTTGTCGCCCCCGCGTCGGGTCCCATCGGGCCACTTAGTGAGATCTTTGGTGTTCTTTTTCCTCTCATACAAGAAGAGTTCATAGAAGTGAATATAGTTTCGTACAGTTAAATGTTCAATCCAACAATAACAGACAACGCGAATGCATCATTTCCGCCGCTGTCAGATAGGGTGTCGTTAGGTCTATACACACTTAACGATTTCCATTTTACGGAGCCGCATTTAACTAATCTCTTACAGCTGCAGCAGCAGCAGCTACATGCAGCGAGCCTACCTGCAAATTCAATCTTCACACAGCTGTCTATACCACCGTGGGATATTCTCAAACGTCTCCACAGATAAGTAGACCTCATTCTCCTTCTCTCAAGAGCCCCAGATTGCAAGGTGCAGTGTATAACCTAGCGTCGTATGTGCAGGAATCCATCATACCTTATAGTGCAAACGTGCCTTTATGTAACATCCCAACCGGCAATTAATTTTTCACTCTTGATCCTGACCTCGACCCTGACCCAGAGCAAGGTGCCTCAAACAACGATTCTCCTTCCTCACAACCGATTGAGATACTTCCAATCATTATTCATGATTCACGAAACTCTTGCAAAAAAATAAGAAACTGTTGTACTATCATACCGGCTACTATTTCTGTGGTGCTACGAAATGTCCCAACATTTTATAGTCGGGAAGAAATACATCAAGAACTTGTAAACAAAAATTTACCAGTAACAACGGTTATCAGACTGATTCTAACCATAAACCTTGGCCTTTATGTGCAGTCACTCTTCCGAAATCATCAGAAAGCACGGCAATATATGAATTAAAAGAACTGTTCAATGCCATAATAACGGTTGAAGGGCGTCATCATAGACCCGGGTCAGTGCAGTGTCGAGGTTGTCAGATACTCGACTCACAAAAAAGAAATGTGGTAATCCTACGCGTTGCAAATATGCAGGGCCGCATTCCACGGCCGAATGTTTTAGTACTGATACCAAATGTTCACACTGCGGAAAGGCTAATTTTTCCTCTAGTCGCGACTGTGAAATTTATCAAAACATTCTTCAGACAATCACTCCCATGTCGCTACCCAACCCGACATAAAAAATTCGCACAATAAGCAATGCCCCATCGTTCACGTTCATTAACCCCTCCAAGGGCTCCTGCCACAAGAACCATATTCTCTCCGTCGTAGAATTCCACACCCATCATTACCAAATCAAAGGCTACTGTATTCAGATGTTTTCAAACCGCCCATTTGGCAGCCCTTTCAGTTAGAACAATTTATCTTCCAACAGGTAGAACATTTCTTCTCCAAACTCCACAGTCAAATTATTCCTTCTCTCACAACCTCGATCCTTTAATCAATAAAAGTATATTATCCGTACAACATGCCTATAAGTAGTGTCACACATTCCTTACTCCGTCTCATTTCTTGGAATGCAAACGGTGTTAAACTTAATATTCATATGCTAGCACACTTTTTGCATAATATTAAAATACAAGTAGCTTGCATTCAGGAAACTCATCTTTGCCCTTCGATGAAAATGTATATTCCCGGCTATATTCTATATCGCTATGACCGACCGCGCAGCGGTGGAGTCACTATATTTGTAAAAAATCCGCAACTCATCACCAGCTACCTTTAAATATAAATAATACTTTCGAAAATATTAATGTGGCTATTCAGCAGAAATGTCAATCTATCCTAATAATCACTTCAATTTACTAGCCCCCTAATACTCCATACAGATTAGGTGATATTGATACCTTATTTTCCTCCCGTCATCGTTGATACAGATGGAGAAAAGGATCGGGGCTAGCACGACGCCTTGTGGGACACCGGCTTGGATAGGGTAGCTGGATGAGTTTTTTCATAGATGGTGGACGTGGAGGGACCGTTGATAGCTCTGGCGTAGTGAGTGGATATATAGGGGTGAATTTTCATGAGAAGGGTTCGGTGACGGGGCAGACGGTGTCGGACGCTTGGGTGAGTTCAGTTAGAATGGTGGAGATCTCTTTCTGATCATGTAGCTATCGCAATGGAGAGATTGAGGGTTTGGAAGGCCGCAGTGCGGTCCTCTCTGAAGCCACATTGAGAGCAGTTTTTTTATAGGATCTAGGATGGGTGTTAGGCGTAGGAGAAACATGTTTTCAAACATTTTACTTCGGATTTAGAGCAGGTTTATGGGGCGGTGATTTGTTGGGAGCCGATATTCCATTCCGGGTTTGGGGATCATGGTAACGCGGACGGTTTTCCAGGCGTTGGGGAAGAAGGATAGTTCAAGACAGGAGTTTGGTATGAGAACAGTGCACATTTCTATTGCATTTGCTATATTACTGAGTTGGAATGGGAAGGCTCCATCGGATCCTGAGGTTTTTGTGCTGTCAATCGTCCTTACGATTTGTCTAACTCCATAGTCGTTCATCGTCCTTGTTTGTTGTTTCTCGCGTGGTCCTGAAGCGGTTTTCAGGAAGTTAGGGATAACATTGTCTAGGATTGGGATACTGGGGGAAAGAAGCGTTCGGCTACGGATTGGGCGAGGTTGTTGGTGATTGTTTGGACATTAAAAGCTAGGGTGTTAATGTTAGTTAAGATTGGGGATATTTGGGACGGGTTGTTTCGTACTGTCGTTATTTGTTTATGGAAGTTATTGGGGCTGCCATTGTCCTTCAGAAGGTCGTCGTATATGTGAGTTCCTGTAGTGGCAATAAATTATGTATTCGTTTTCGTCTCTGTTTTAATTGTTTCTTGTCCTCAGTCTCGTCTGTATGTGTAGTATAGTCGTTGTATTCTTCGTCTTTGTCTAATCATTGTTAGGATTTCATCGGGGAGGGTGGGGTGGGGTTTTTTTAGCGTAGGTTATTGTTTTCCTGAAGGAATGTTTAATGTGGTAGGTTATGTGATCTATTGAATGGTCAATGGATTGTGTTGTTGGGAAGTCTGGAGGTTCACGGATTTTCTTGGAAATGAGGTTATTTGTATGTTTTGCAGTTGGTTGTGGGGTTGGATGGCGGTTTGCGGAGAGCGTAGTAGGAAGCTATAAACAAGGTGAATACAATAGGGAGATGGTCAGAGGTGTCCAAGAGTTTATATTGGGGATTAGGGGTGGTTAAGAAGAGTTGAGAGGAATCGATATCGATGTGTAGAATGTCATGGGGAAGGCGTTGTGGATGTGGGTTGGCTCTGGGTGCATTTCAGGCAGATGTGGGTGTTTTGGTTTAGCAAGTCTTCAAGTAATAGTATTGTAACGAATATTGCATCACCTGCCGGATTCGCTGCGCACGGATTGCGTCATCTGCCGGCGCCCTTTCCTTCCCCCCGAACTGGACCGTTCCGGACTATGCGCGAGTCGCGGGGAAAGGTGGAGATAGTGCTGGTTGTGTAGAGACAATCGCCGGCCAGGTATAAATTCGCCGCTCCCGGCGGCCGTGTGTCAGTAAGTAGTCAGTCAGTCCAAGTTAGTGTAAGTCAGTGTGTAAGTATGTCAGTGTAAACCTGTGTAAGAAGTAGTCGGAAGTAAGCAGCCGCGAATCAGTTAGTGAGTGTAATCAGTGAATAAGCAGTCAGTCCGTCAATGTGTCTGAAGCGGAAGCTGAGCTGTAAAGTTTGCATTGCGGTGAACAGTGGTGCAGTGGGTGAACAGCAGTCGGCAGTCTGAAGTCTGCAGTGGAAGCTGATCTGTGAAGTGTGCATCGCGGTAAACAGTAGTGCAGTGGACCCTGGTCTGCGCAGAGAATTGTGGTCTGCGCAGGGAATTGTGGTCTGCGCAGGGAATTGTGGTCTGCACAGAGAATTGTGGTCTGCGCAGGGAATTGTGGTCTGCGCAGGGTATTGTGGTCTGCGCAGGGAATTGTGGTCTGCGCAGGGAATTGTGGTCTGCGGCAGCGGAAATTGTATCAGCTCAGTGGACCGTGTGCGTCGTACTGGGTGATACTCTAAGAAGAATCGAGCTGTCGAAATAAATTATCAGATTGCAGAGAACGTGGTAAAATAAAGTAGTGTACAACGAAGTGAACTGTGTAAATAAATAATCAAGAGAACGGAGTCGTGTGTAAGAAAAAAGGAAGTGAAGAGCACAAGAACTGTGTAATATACCTGTAAATAGAAATAGGTTTAGTGAATAATTGTTTACGAATAAACGATTCTGTTTAAATATTACTTATGTGTTGGTTTTAATTCACCAGCGAGAAGCGTTACAGTCTTTTTCTGTTACTTGTCACGCAGCCCCATTAAGCCGATTTTCTTTTTAAGTATTTTTAAGTTAAATTATGAATGGGTAGGGGGGGTTATTTAGGATATTAAAGTTGGAGTTTGGGATTCGTATCTTGGTTTTCTTATAACAGGATATGATAAGGAACAGGGTTGAGAATGTTCCTATGGCGATGGCAGTACATTCAGGTGCAGTTTTTTGAGGGAGAGAATATTGGGTAAGTGGGATGGATATCTGGCGGGGAAGGATAGAAGTGCCACCTCCAGAGGATGTGGTTCTGTCGGATGGGGTGGCGATGTAGTTTGGGATGGTGAAGGATCTGTAGGGAGTCAACCATGTCTACTGCAGAAACAGAATCCCAATTAAGTAGCGTTTTAGGAATTGGTTAAGAATGCTTTTATGGTTTATTCCGCCTCTTGCGTTTTAAGAGTACAGGGTTAGGATACGGGCAGAGGGAGCCATTTAGTTAAGGATTTCTACACGTTTGATCTCTGCGGTGATGAGTTTGATGAAGATATCATCTGAGCCTTTTAGGATTTCGAGGAGAGGTTTTAGTTTGGCGATAGTTTTCTTGACTGTGGGGTTTTGGGGAAGTGAAAGGAGGTTTTTATATCTTGCGCTGTGGATTGTGATGTTTTAAACTTAGGAGTGGTTTGGGATGTGCTGGTAGTTGAGGCATGGGAGACGTTTTGTGGTCTTAAGAGGGATGTGGTCTTAAGAGGGTGCAATAAATGCGGGTGTGATAGTGGGAGTATGCATGAACTATTTTGTCTTTCACAAGGGCTGGGCAGGAAGGGTCATAAACAGGATGGGGTCGGGTACAGTTTATGCATTCCGGGGTGAAAGAACTGTCCGAATCGGCGTGGGAGGGGCATTTTTCTGATTGGTGGACTTGTGCGCAGAGGACGCAAGTCGGGGGTTGTCTATAGTGTCAGAGTCTCTTGCAGTTTCTACACTGTGGGATCGTCTGTTGTCTTGAAGTCTTCTAGTCGAAGTTTGAGGTAGTCAATGTATCTCGGTTTAGTCTTGATGTCTACCATTTCCCGTTTGTCTCTATAGTGTAAATGCCAAGTGGGATCAATGTCCCGTTGTTGTGTCGTGGTTGCATTTCAGTGATGTGGTGAGTTATATTGAGTTTGGTCAGGTTGTGTCGAATTGAGTCAATGCTATACATAGGGGAGGGAGAAATTTAACGACGAACTTGTCTCGTACTTCTCATTGCCTTATTGAAATGACTCTCTACTCCGTAGAGAGAAAGTTATGAAATGTTGCACAAAAAACGACAAATTTTCAGCAAATTCCTATTACAGGACTCTGGTAACGAAAAATATCCATAATCAACTTGCTACATTGAGAAGAAAAAATCCTCTCGTGGTGTAACCAAAAACCATGTTTTGTGGGTCGTTGATACCGAAAAATCAAGTGGTGGTACAACGTCTGAATGTACGTCCGCCTCTCTCTCGCTCTCTCTCTTTCAATCTCTCTCTTTCAATCTCTCTCTTTCAATCTCTCTCTTTCAATCTTTCTTTCAAACTCTCTCTTTCAATCTCTCTCTCTCTCAATCTATCTCTCTTTCTTTCTCTCTTTCTCTCTTTCTCTCTCGAAGGAGTACAAACATGTTCAACTTTTCTAATTTTTGAAAATTCAAATATTTCAGTAAAATTTGGACCAGCGCCATTTTTATATGGGCATATTGCTTTATTAATGCAAAACGTTTATCAATGACCTTTGGAGTCATTTTTGTGCAATTTAGATACTGTCAATGGGGCTTCATGTAAAGATCTTGGCAGTCCAGGTGACGCCGCGTTCAAGGCTGCCGATCTCGACTTCATTCCGGGCAGCCAAGATCTCGACTTTGGCCGCGGAAGCCTACGACTTCATTTTTAGATCACCTACAAAATTTAAAGATCCGTTTCGAGAAACCGCAAAATCAGCCAGATCAGTGGAGGAGTATATTTTTGGTGAAACTCCTGTGGATGGTTTGAGCGCTCATGTTGTTCACAGCGGATAGGTGGGTTGCTGAAAACAACTTTGTCGGTATCAAGGATGTGGATTCTGGGTACACTGCGTTTCATACATAGAATTTAACTACACATAGGAGCAAGAGAAATGCGCATTTGTCAGTATTTTAGGACCCACAAAACGAGTTTTTCTTTCGAAAAAAAAATTTTAGCAGCAGCGTTACAATACTCTCTCAGCACTACACAATCCCTGGCTGATATATCGCAATAGTATTTTAAATCATAAAGACGGAAAATGTTACATTACGAGCGTAACTAGCCCTTCCGGAGTCCCGGTTCAAAAACTAAATTGCCCACCTCCTCAAAAATGTTGTTCAAAAAATACGCGTTCTGAAAACTAATCGAAAGAAACTTTTTTAATTATAATGAATCACCAAATTTAGAATCGAGCCCTGCGGACTTTCACTTTGACAAACTCATCTACAACGTCGCCGAGGTTTACCTTTCAACGAGTTCGTCGCGTTACTTGTAGTTACAATTGTCAATATACCATCAGGCTCTCCTGTTCCATCGAAGTTCGTAGTTAATTTTTGATAATTTTTAATTTTGATAGATCGCTCTGCAGTCGCAACCGTCACGGGAATTGTTAGAAACGGTGAGATTACTGATGAGACGTCTGGAAAGCTAGCTGTAAGAGCTGAAGTCAGGACCAAAGTAGCGAACACTCTGAATGAATCTTCGAAATTCGATCTCTCAGATAACTACGCAAGAATAATAACTGGGTGTTCAATTGATCAGTTATGTCGTCATAGTAGTGCTCACTGAATATTTCGCATTGATTCGCCATTTCTTCATTTGAAGGCTGCAACGAAGTTTGTGGCTGAATAATCGCAAACGAATCGTTAATTGATTTAAGCCAATAAATCGATGGCTCAGCTGAATAATTACAATGTCTAAACAAGCGAAGTAAACATTGATTTTGAATCATTTTTCGCCGTCAGATAAACGTTGATCTTCGCACAATTCATCAAATGACTTTTCGTTGTTTTTTTTAACACCTTTCTTTCAAAACTCGCCTTTTTTCGCCTCAGGATGTAGACAACTCAATTGCATCGGATTTGGCTTTGTCACAGTCACCTCTAAAATATTTTAGATCCTTGCGCGCTGCTTCAGTCACATCCCGTGCTTGGCAAAGATCAAAATCAAATTTTTGATACACATTAGTCGGCATCAATTTTTTTTAATGCAATACATGCAATACAACTTGGAAAAAAACCTCGAACGTCTCCATTTCTTTTTTCAACGCATCTGTTTGCTTAGACGCACTTTTGCTTGTTAACATTAGTATTTTTGATAAAGCTTGCAGAACATCAGCATATCTGATCCGAATCGCCAAAAGAAAATCTCTTCTGCTGGCCCCTGCTGTAGGACACAGACGCTTCTGGGCTCAGCCTAACTTTAAATGAATCAATAAATAACTGGGGCCCCGGTACTATGTCAAATTACAGACATGTGAAACATCTTCGCGTCGCCATACAAAAATATGTAATTCAAATTTTCACTAGTCGATTTATAATAAAGAAATCATTTTCAGAAGGTGCGTATGTTGTTAGACCAAAAAATTGTTTTAGGGGTTCCACGTATTTGCTCTCGCCCGGCTGGCGGTAGTTACGCCACTGATTACGAGTGTGTTGTTAGCAGTCGAGGTACCGTTAGGACCTGAAGCTGGAATGTCGAACGAGAATGTAACATTTCCGCCCTGTGTAGTAATATGTTTTTTTGTTTTATGCTATGCCGCATTTCCTTACTTTTATTTTAATTTCATATTCCAATATTTCACGATATACGAGTACCAATAAAGAATTGCCAACTGGGCCACCGCATCCTGAAACATTGATATCTGCGAATTAATTACTGTGCTCTGAACATTTTAAAACGGAATTTAAAAATAGAGAGATGCTTCGGAAACCTATAATGGATGACTCCAATGAATCAATTGAACAATTAATATCTCAGAAATCGAAAGAAAGTTATAGAGAAAAAAATTAAAAATGTTCCTGTAATACAAATAATATTAATATGGTTAATGAGGATGTTCGAGTATAGTCATTCCCATTACAGATACATGATATTGTAATGTATTTGGTAACAAATAATAGTAATTTTTACGTCCAAGAAATTGAATACCATTTCCCAATTGTCAAAATATTCCATGATTAAATCCATGTTATTTGCTGAATGTAACATGCGCCTTCCCAATTTTATAAATTGACCATATTTCTTTAGAGAGAGTCAGTTGGATATCAGGCAACACAATTGAAACACAAAACGAAATAATCCAAAGAAAGAAATATGTTCTCCAACTTTGCCATTATAAGGTACCATCTACGTTTTTCATGAATGTTTGTAAGTGTCCTTCTCATTATTGTTATCAGCTGCATCGTTGATCTTGGTCTTATATTAATAAAAAAAATCAGAAATGTTGGTAACAAATTTCCACGTCTATAAGTTGGTATAAGATTTTATTATTGTACCATAAAGTCCCAGTTTCTCGCCTGCACTGAGGCATGTAAACAATTGAAATGTGACTTACTATAAAATAAATACGATTTTAAAAAAATTTGCTATTTCCAAGAACAGATAATATGATTCTAATGATTATTTTTATTATTTTTCTATTTTAAATTATTTCCTTAAAAAATATTATTTGATTTTAATTTTATTTGATGTACTTATTTTCAAAAACTTTATGTGGCATATGAGGAAGAAGAAAAATCTGCACAGGTTTGTTTGGGCAAACTTTAGTTACTTTTTTCGAACTTGGATTGAAACGTAATGTATAGTTCAAATTTCCACCTGATAATCATATAAAAAAGATTTAGAACATTCTTTGAATTAGAAAAAGGGTTTCAATTTAAAAACTGTGTTATGTTAAAATCGTATTTTCAGAAAATGTTTAAATATAAGTGAATGGTTTCATGTTTTTTTATCAAAAAGTACCTGAATAAATTTTCCCTAGTATCTTCAGTTTCATTTTAAGATAATTCGGTCCTGTTTATAGAAAAAAATTAAAGCTATGTTAATGTATGTTCTGCAAAATGCTGGTTTGCTATTCTTTGTTTTATTATTTTTTTGACGTACTACACGAATGCAACTTAGACAGGTTAAATTTGTAGTTTGATTTCCCTGTGGACACTTTATATCGATAGAACTATCAAAAAGTTATGTTGTACTATTTTGGACTTTGGATGTTTTTCTATCTACCTTAGTGGGATATTCTAGCTACAAAGAACTTATTTGAAAAATGTCAGATTTTTTGATAACAACTTGTAAACAAATGATTAAAAAAAGACTTTATGTACTTATGTTAAAGAAAAATACTTTATTTCATTAACTTTCCTAAAAACTAGTTTTTAGTTTAAAGATTTTTATGTTAGTTGTAATGATGTCCCAAGTAAATTATATCTGATCTAAATAGCTACACTGAATACATGTATTGTTATCCTTTTCTTTCTGTTCATACATTTTATAATGATAATTTAAAGAGATAAAAGTTACTGACAAACGATTACATCAATACTTTTCAAAGCGCTATTCTCATGTTTACACTTAGAATACCTTTTAACAAATCATGTCAAAGTATGCTTTGAAAGTTCTAAAATTATCTTTTGAAACATTAGTAAATTTTACACAATAGTTTTTTATGTATATGGCAGTTAAGAGGCTTAAGTAATTTCAATTTACTAGTGACAACAAATAAAAAAACAAAAACAAAATTAGGTACCTATCTCTTGCAAAACATTCATGGCACTTACTGAGGTCAATGAGAATTTTTAAGTAAGTGTCCTAGAGTGCAAACTTACCATAAAAAAGTTTGTTATAAAGTTAATAAAAGTTACTGAAAAGTAAATAGCAAATTTCAACATTTAGTATTTTGTAAACATGTAATTAAAGAATGTTGTCAAAATATTTTTCAGACATCAATGTACAATCTAGAGTATATAAAGCCAATTAGCTACTTGAATTGGATTGATATGTTTTGAAGTATTTCTACACTTAATAATCACTTACACTATATTCTGTCATTTTATATAATTCTATAATATTTACAAATGAAAATTCAGAAACAAAAATGCTTCTTTTGTAGTATTTTATTATTTAAAAGTTCTAAACTTTCATTGTTCTGCATCTTTTGGCCAAATTAATTAATGAATTTCATTGTATTGAGAAAATTGATTTGTCTGTAGCATGCTCTTTTACCCTCCCACAAATTTTGTAAATTCTAATGGTTTCTGAAGTAAAAATATGGCTAAGAAGGGACATTCTCAAATATCAATATTGTATTTAGGTCTAGAGAAATAAAATGATGCAATAGATACACTCTCTTTGAAATTGGTAAATAGTTCATATGAAATCAGTTTTGCTTCTTCCCAAACAGAAGTGAAAGGTCAGAAAAACATGAGAAAGATCAATGTACAAAAGAGGAAATAAAAAATATATTTAACAGATGTTGATCATTTCAAATACTTCATTGGTTAAAGAAATAATATACAGTGAACAGATTTTGAAGAGAAAAAAAATTCATTTATCAAAAATAAAAGGGTATTATTTCAAAATATTTCTGTTAAAATGGATTTAATACACCTATTTATAGAGAAAAGTATCTTCACGAGTAAAAAATAATGATTAAATACAATACTCTTTATGATACAAACAAATTTTGTAGATACCGGTATTGTTTGTTTGTTTTTTTGTTTCCATGGTGATAGAAATATAATAACTATCAGTATGTCTTATAATAACTTTACATTTAAGGAAATTCACACAGAACTGCTCATCGTAAATGTTCGAAGATTAAAGGAAAAGGGATCAGGTAGATGTAACTTATTACACGTTACTATAGTACCACAAAAGGGAGGATTTATCTTAACTTATAATATTGCTACGTGTAGCAAAGTAGTTCATTATTCTGACTATTATAAATGAATGCTATTATTCTAATAGTTGCAACACATTGTTAAAATTTCCTTAAATATAATTTTGATGTGATTTGTGTTTTACTTTGCACAAATGTTGAAGGTAATGTAATGTTTGTTGGGAACAAATTATCAAACGCGTCTTTAAAAGGACGAAAGACCGCTTTTAACATGTAACTATGTTCAAAGACATTTTTCTTCCGAAATGCACATATATGTAACACGAAAGATTTAAAACCGCGTTATAAGCTATATTGTAATATATCTTGCATCTTAGTTTGTCTCGCCTCGTGCCCACGATCCACCGCCCGTTCAGACAATGCGGGACGACGGCCTATGGCCGAGATCGCCGGGGCAGCCCGTTGGGTGGTGTTACTAGTTTATCGACGCTTAATGTTCTCAGACGTGAATTGCGTCGAGATAATTTGTAGGTTTCGTACTCATTGCTTACTAATCTGTGCCATTCACTAAAATTTCAGCTTTCTGTCAATTGAAATGAGCGAACATGGATGTATACATTTAAGCAATTTCAAAGCAGCCAAGGGCACGCAACCATACAAAGTAATATACGCGTATTTTGTAGCTTGCACTTCGACTGAAGCAAGGAAAAGAAAGGTGTGTCTTGTTGTTTTTTGTGTATAAAAAATGGTAGTAGATGGTGGTTTTTGTTAATTTTTATTGATAAAAATTTCTTTTACAGGCATTTTCCTGCTATTGCTATATATGTCGATGTCTGGGTCCGCGTTTGCATTCGTGCCTTCATTGCATATTTTTTGGATGCTTTGTCAGTGGACACATACAAGAACATGCCAAATCAAAGAAACATTTCCTGGGTTAGCATTTCATCACAATCTTTATACTTTTTCTTAATTTTATTTTGATTGATCGAATTGGTTAGTAGTTTGTTTACAAATTGATATACTATTATAAATACAATTCGTACAATGTATATTATCTGTTTCGTTTTTAATTATAATTTTTTAAAATTATATTAATGTTCAAAAAATGTCCTGTGTTATTTCCAGCGGTTGAGTTAACCTACGGAATGGTTATGTGCTTCCAATGTGGAGATTACATTTATGACAGAGAACTGACAGATATTGCTAATGAACGTGATGCTAAAGCTTCAAAAGCTCTAGGTTTACCTATATCATATCGTTCCTGGGAACCTTCTGCAAATGAAATTGAACTCCTTAGGTTACATCCACGAAGAAGACGGGTTATTGAAAACTCTACAATTGGTAAGTTTATATCAGATGCATTATTTTGGTATAAGTTCTTCTCAATCATAACTTCAGGTATTTGTGCATCACATTAAGTTTTCTACAAAACTTTCATATCCATTAATGCATTATGAAAATGTATTCATTAGGGTTACGTGGACTTATCAACCTCGGCAATACATGTTTCATGAATTGCATTGTACAAGCATTGACCCATACACCCCTCTTACGAGATTTCTTCCTAGCTGATAAACATCAGTGTCAGTTTAGAGATCAACCTGGGAGTTGTCTTGTGTGTGAAGTCTCTAGGCTATTCCAAGAGGTAAGTAATATACACCTCTTTTGTAAAAATATTTAAATCTTCAACCAAAAGCGTACTTTTGGGAATTTTATTTCCCTAAATATTATGTAACTAATAAGAAGTATTTGTGTGTGTTAATAGTTCTATTCTGGAAACAAAGCACCATTGATCCTGCACCGTTTGCTTCACATGATTTGGACACATGCTCATCATCTTGCTGGATATGAACAGCAGGATGCTCATGAATTCTTTATTGCTACCCTGAATGTCCTACATCGTCATTGCAAGGGATCTAGTGCTCATACCCATAGTAGTCCAGAACATTGTAACTGCATAATTGACCAGATCTTTACGGGAGGGTTACAGTCAGATGTTGTATGCCAAGCATGCAAGTGAGTCCCTGTTATCAATTTCAGAATCAGTTATATGATTTCATTACAATTGATTCAGTGGATTAACTCAATTAGAAGTAATTTACTATTAAAATTTAATTTTTTTATGGTATTTTGGTATGATGATGAAGCTACATATAAAATTTCATTGAAAACTTCAAAGATCATTTGCTGTAACTAATAATGAAAACAGAGATTTGCAAAATAATTTCAGAGAGAGAACTCTAGCTGCACACAAGTATTAAAGTTATAGATTTGAAGCGTGTATTTTTAGTATGAAATGTTTACTGTGAATCTATGATATATTGGTTTGCAATTTACAGTGGAGTATCCACAACAATAGATCCATTCTGGGACATATCATTGGACCTTGCTACTGACATTCCAACATCGTCATCAGAGTCTAATGATTCTGGGCAGAAGTCGAGTGAATCAAGTCAAAAATCAAATGAACAGGAACCTACTTCACTTATTGATTGTTTGACAAGGTTTACACGTCCAGAACATCTTGGCTCAAGTGCTAAAATTAAGTGTAGCAATTGTCAAAGTTATCAAGAATCAACTAAACAACTGACAATGAAAAAACTGCCAGTTGTTGCTAGCTTCCATTTGAAGGTAAGTTAAAATGAATATGAATAAAAGATATCTACATTAAAAAAAGATTGAATGTAAATGTACTGATGTCATTTTTCAATGTAGAGTTGATGTTCTGTTAAAATTTGTAACAACATTTCCAATACCCTGTTTACAGCCACCTACTGGTGTTGAACGTTTTAGGAGTAATCCTTCTTTAATTTAGTCAGTCATAGACGGGGCAACCAGAAGGGGGGTCCTTGACTTAATTGAGGTCTCCAATTGTATTTTTTTTTCAAAAGAAATTTCAAAAATATATTTATCTCTAATTCAAATTTAATGCTACAAGTTATTTCTGATGCACATTGAAATTTATTGTTTATTGTGGGAAGAGGGAATTTTTTGTTTGAAATGAAGGGACCTCGTGGATCAACAGTACTGACCCAGGCCCCTAGTTTTCTCTGGGCGCCCCTGGTCAAAGTCAGTCATTACCTTTTATCCCTTCGGACAGGGGCTTAGACCCTGGGGTTCTGGTCACCTAACCAGGATCTTATTATGTCTCGGATACGCTTAACCTCTGTGACTTCATGGAGCATAGTTAAGGAATCTGGCCAGTGGTTCACACTTAACTGAAATTTTATTTTGAGAATGCTTGGACTATGTTTTGTTCTTGATTTATTCACTGTTTTATTTTTGATTCTGCTTATTTTTTTATATTATTATTCAGAGTAAATATCATTCAATATAATATTTTTAATTATACAATCTTACATTAAGTCCATATTTTTCAGAGGTTCAAACATTCCAGTCGCTTCCACAAGATTTCCACATATGTAGCATTTCCAGAACATTTGGATATGACACCTTTTATGTCACATTATCGGAACATGAATAACGGTCATTGTGGAAATACATTCAACTTACTGCCTGATAACAGGTGTGTTAATAAGATTTTTTTTTTCTTTTTAAGCTTACTGGAATTTTTGTATAATGTTTTTCTGAATCTAAAGTAGTATTAATTGAATTAAATTTGATAAGGCTCTGTTTCAAATTTTCAAAGTTAGAGGCATTTCTTGGGAACTGTGAGAAAAAGAAATTAATGTGTGTTAAAATTCTACATTTCAATAGTCAATGTCTTATTCTTAATTTATGTTATTCTTTTCCCTGATTGAGGAAACAAGGATATTGAAGTGAGGAATTTTTCCTAATATTTTAGGTGGTCAATTTTTGAATAACACTAAATATCAAAAGATTTATTAATATTTTTACCTTAACTCTTATTAATTGTTTTCTAAACATTGTTTCTAGGTATTCTCTTTTTGCTGTGATAAATCATCTGGGAACTTTAGATGGAGGACATTACACTGCTTTTATTCGCCAGCAACAAAATCATTGGTTTAAATGTGATGATCATCTTATAACAAAAGCGAATATCCAGGAAGTGTTAGATAGTGAGGGGTAAATATCCAAATTTTTAAATTAAAAAAAAAATAAAAAATTGAGAACTCTAATGATTGTCAAAATGTAGAATTAAGTCATAGATTTGAGAGTAATTACTTTCTCATATATGTCCGTATATACAGAATATTATACGTAGTATAGGGAAAAGTTATGTAAAGCGATGGAAAATAGATTTCGAGATTTCAACAGAAATACAAGTTTTGGGGTCCCCTGATACATTTATGAGTACATGTGCTTTAAATAATGTCAAATAAAGTTTCTTGAAAACTCGACAGTTTTCTGTAAAAACTAGATAAAAATTCGGCATTTTTAGAAATTCTCAAAAAAGGCTCCAATTTTTTCATCAAACTTTTTGAACTGGTAGTTCTAATTTCACTCTTTAATACGACATAAAGTTCAATTCAGCGAATTTTTTTGTTTTTTTAAAAGTTGCAAGAACATAATGTCTTTGAAAGATCTCTCATGCCATTATTATTTACCTTTCCAGCAATTTCCGCATTATCAGAAAAGCTGAAACACCATTTTCTCAAAAACGGCCTAAATGTTTTCAAATGGATAGTGATAATAGCATTCTTTAATTTGACATCAAGTTTTGGTTGGAGTATATTTCTGTTTTTTCAAAAATTACACAAATATAAATTGCTTGAAAGATCTCTTACGCTGTTGATATGCTCATTTTCAGCAATTTGTAAACACTATTGTATTTGTGAGTTAATTCAAATGACTTCGAATGAAGATTTTCAAAAACTCAAAAATTTTCTGTGAATAAGAGGTGTAAATTTTGAATTTAAAGTAGCGCTTTTTGAACACCAGTTTTTCAAAAACAGCTCCAAATTTTTCAAAGTAAATTAGGACAAGGTGTTACTGTTCTTTAATATCCTTAAAAGAATATTTTCCATTCTAGTATTAGGAAACCAAAAAACTAAGAAAGTGTACTTTGGGCAGCAATGGATGTCAGCTGGCAAGAGTATATGGCAAGTCCAAGTAGCTAGCTGAGACCAAATGAAATAGAAAACTAATATGGGAAAGTCTGTGCCATTCAGTAACACCACTATTTTGTATTATTATTGCAAGTATGAATGGAAGTTGTCTATAAACATTTCATTCCAAATTTCAAAGATTGTTACTCGTAATGGAAATTGATTTTTGCAAAGTAATTTCAGTGAGAGAACTCTAGGTGCACGTGAGTATTATCTTCAAAGTGGTTGATACAGTTTACCATAATGTGGCATTTTCTGGTACTGTTAGATAAATAAAACAGTTTTGTAAATTTATTGCAATGGAAAATAAAAAATTCTTCAGTCATTTGAAAATTATAATGCAGAGTATAGCTACTGCAGGTATAAACAGTATGTTTTAAAGATCAATTTACAGGGCATTGATGTTATTGAAAATTTGAAATGAATTTAAATCTTATGTTTTCTTTTGATTTGCAGGTATCTTCTTTTCTACCATAAACAGTTCCTGGAATACGAATAGTCATTCAATGTTTTGAACAAATTGTTGTGTATCATATGTAATGTTAAAAATAATGAAGCAATTGACCCATTAGTAAAGTCATGTCATAGATGTACATTAAATATATGTTTATTAGTGGGTTATGTACATTATTTCTCAAGATGTCTTTCATTTTGAAGTACTGTGTGATGTGTGTATTCTTTCTGTTGGACAGTAACAATGGTATTCACATTAGGATGTGATGCTTGTATTTAATGTGCAGATTTGAAGTGTACTCTGAATAATATAACTAAATATGATGAATTTAATGTCCTTAATGTCAGGTTCTGGTGTACTATATTGTGTTGTACTTGGGGCAATTAAATCAATCTACTTATCAGTATTTAATAAACTATGTTGTTTCTCAGGGTACTATTCTTCAATTGACGTAAAGGTTATGGATGACGAAACTTTCGTGTTGTGCATATTTATGATTTATAATTATTAAATGTATAGAATATACATTACTTTTTTATCTACAAGGTCTTTTATTTCATATTTTTCCAGAATGCTTGAATGCTCCTATATATATATCAATAGGTTTCCTATTGAAACTTATATGTAAAAAATAGTGGCAACTCAAAGGATTTATTGGTTGGAATATTGTGCAATGTTAATATCCAAGGAATATGCATGAAATTCTTTGGCTCAAAGACTATAAAATTTTATTGTACTATAATATGTGTAAAGTTTATAAATACGTTTTTTACTTATTTCGTAAGAAGAGAAAGTTATATAATTGTTTCCCAGAAAACGACGAATTTTCAGCACAAAATCTCTTATTGTCAGCCCTGCTAACGAAAAAGGGGTTACATCCTCTTATAAATTACATGTAGTAAATTACTTTGAACCCGTGCTCTAGCCCAGGTCTAGCCAGAATCTGTTTTGTGGGTCCTTGATATCGAAAAAACGTTGACGTGCGGAAAGTAATCCTCGTCGTACATTAACGATATTATATGCGGAACGGCCAAAGCGCTGGAGGGCCGTTCTGCAAAAGTCATTAAGGATAGTTGTCATGTAATGATACATAGACACGTTCTAGGACATTATATGAGCACGTTTTCTTGAGCCCCGGAATATCTAGTTCTACCCCCCCCCCCATTCCTTTGCCAACATTAGTCGAATTAAGAATAAATAATAGCAACGAGCTTTGTAGACAAAATGTGATAACCAGAAATATTCTCTCCCATGTAATAGGAACTATTTTACACGGAAAAACGAACGAATCAGTGTGATATAAAATTCCTTTTGTGAAAATAACCAAACTCAGCACTTTTCTCGCAACTAGCGAAGCAAGGGCTCAAGAAAATATGTGCCGATAATAGTGTTATTCTAAGATGCGCGACATCGCATCGCTCATGTGCAGGGGCCCTTACATGAAACCTCAAAGACATTTTCAATGTTTTTCAAAAAAACAATATCACAACTCTGTCTCTCATGAATAGCGATGTCGCCCATTTTTCAAACTACTACTGTGTTGCCACATGGCGCAGAAAGTTACTACTGCGGTGGATTGTAGATGAAGGTTTCAGGAAATTTGAAATAGTTAATTCAAATTTTTCATTTAAATAATTTTAATTTAAGAAGAAAAAATACCAGACATTACTTTTTGACTGACCCTCGTACAATATTGAGGAATGAGACTTTTTCCCTTGATGAAATCATTCTTTTTTAAAGACAGATCATGTTCAATTATTCGAAAATTTGAGTAGTTTTCGTTTCATTTTGTGCGAAATATACGCTATTTAATTTTCTAAACATTTTTTTCTCAAAAACTGCTCCGTATTTTTTATTTAAATTTTCAACTTATAAATATATGAAGGGACGGTAAAAAAAATATGATGCTAGCCTTATTTTCGGCAAACTCCGTTTCTTTTTTTTCGAAAATTGCAAAAAGTTTACATTTGAAAACTACAAAATTAAGTATAGAGATTTTTGCCTCAGACCAGGCCTGCACAGCATTTTGGACCATCACTGACCCAGAGAACCGCGCACGAGAAACATGAGTGCAAACCTGAGCCGCGAGGATGGATGAGGATAAGACTCATTCTAGGAGTGGGGACCGCCAATGAGATTGCGCAATTCGAACCATAGCGCGTAAATTGAAAGAGCAATTGCGAGAAAAGATTTAATACAGTTAAAGTTACATCATTTTAGAAATGTTTGTCGTCGATGTATGACAACAATGCGACCCTAAAACAAATTAGACATACATATTTGATTTGGATGCCAGTATTATAATTGCTTGTAGGGCTGATAATATAATTTGCTTTGAATGCATATAACCACAAATTTAGCGTGACGCTAAATACAAAACTTTAATATTGAATCTTTTTTGTTGGATGACAGTAATAAAGAAATTTTTTAATATCTACGTCTGATTGATCAAGACCTTTCTATCATAGCTAAAAATCTTATTTTCAGAAAACCAAGATTAATTTCTCCTCTAATATTAAACCTTTTGCGTTATATTTAACAAGACTCATAATAAAGTTATAATATCACATAAAATATCGTTAAAGGGGAACCGTCAAGATCAGGTTCTGGTTCTTTCTTGTTCTCTTTATTCGGAGTTGAATATGAACACGATTCTCCCGATGCAATAGAATTTATTTTCATATTAATTCTGCAAATAGATATTTTCGAAACACTGCTTTAGAATCAACCAAGATCTGCTTTGACATTTTTAACACTTCCTTCTCTCTTCATAATTTGATATACATTTTTACAAGGACTTCACGCGTATGACTGTGACGAACTGTCGTATGGAACTTGCTTTGAACGGAACGCAATGAATTAATCACAAACAGAACAATAATTATTTAAACGGAACTTTACGAATCACGTATAAATGTTTTTATGATAATCATTTAAAAAGTAAATAAACAATATTTTCTCAGTCAGTTCCAAATGTTCTGCTCAAACAGAACGAAATTCACCTAGACAATATTCACCTAGCAAATGCCCAATTTTATTAACACCTCTGGAATAACGATAATTGTGAGGGTGCAATTATTTCTACAATCATACATCTTCAATAACGAAGAAAGATGTTTTATTTCTTAATGCATTCTATTTCTCAATATTTTATATTTAAATTAATTACGTACTCATATTTCGTTATATTTCGGGTTGTTTCTGTGTTAGAACCACTGCAACATAGGTTATGGTAGCTATGAAATTTGTTAGTTTCGAGCAATAGTCGTCGTGGCGACGGACTTCTTTTATGGTGTTGCCTAATATTTCTAACGCTTATGTTCGAATACGAAATTGGGCAAATATTTTTTGTTCCGTGCTTTTTGTACTGCATACTATAAGGCACATTTTAGAAACTTCAAATGCATGTACTTCGGGGCTCTAATAAGTTTTGGTCAATGTCATCTCAATAACCTATGTTACACGGTTGCTTACTTAATAAACTTTAAATAATTTTTTATTGCAAACTACAGTGATATTATTAGCACATGATGTTCTACTAGGTTCCTGTTAAGGTAGGTACAAAAACACCAGCTATTCCACCAGTCTGATTCTTGTTTATCACATAATATCTGCTATCCTCATCACCATAACATGCTTCTCTTACTTTACCTCCTCGTGGTGACTAATGTACACTTTACCTGGCTGTATGTATACTTTACACAAGGTGGCCAAGGTCTAGCTGATTTCTTGACTAAAGTTTGGAAATGTTTGTAAAGTACCTGGAATACCCGCCTTAACTTTTAAATTTGCAAGATTATCTCTGGCGTCCATTACAGCCAACGTGATGGAGAAGTGCTAATAAAATAATTTACATATGTTTGGTCATTGTCCAATAATACTTATCATAAACTTTTATTTTATTATTTAAAATGATCTTTCACAAATTGGGGAAAAATCTATTTTTAAATATAAGAGAGAATCTTTCTTTTTAGTGTTTTTCACGTTGGTAAGTACAATTCCAGAGAGTATCAAACAGCGCAAACATTTTATTCTTGTTTTCCGTTGTGCGGGAGATATGTCCGTGTGTGTTTTCTGAAGAACGATTTATGAAAATTGTATTGAGTTGTACAAAAAATGAAGAAATTTCATGGGTATATTCTGAATATACACTGAAAATATATTGTGAAATGATGTTATTTGAAATGTCTGTGTGATGCTTGCAATGAAGTCAGCTTGTGACAGTTCAAACCCGAGATACCGGCTAGTACATATTCTACATTTTTTATTGAAGTGATCAAATTTTACTAGAATCATTGCAGTAATGAAATATATTGATATTGTAAGAACATCGTAAAATGAAGTGTATTGACCGGAGAACGTGGTAAGTGTGGTTATGATATTATGTATTTTGGTTATTGTGCCCTGGCATTGTGTGTGTGGTGCATTTTGCATTGTTTTTGATTATACGTTACTATCATATTATATCTGGAAATTCAAACTTCGATTTCGGTTCATTGATACTGATGGTGTATATCTCATAATATGCACATTGTAATTATTCATATAAACTAATGGCATGTGTTTAGCTCTTTAAGAAGGACCCAATTATTTTCTGTGATTGATAATTGTGTTACTATGTGGCCAATGAAATATTGCAGTAATTATAAGTTTAAAATTTATTGTGGCTGTGCTCAAGAATATTGTTTTCTTAGCAATTTTATTGCAGTGCTAAGGTCTATATAAAAGTTAAATGGTAGAGTGGTACAGGCATAAAATTCAATAATTTAGGGTTATAAGTATGTAACTTTCACTATAAAATATTTCATGGTGTAGATTTTCTTTTCTTCTGTTTTTCTCTGGTGATTCTATTTTATTTTATTAGATTATATTATTTAAGTATTGTGGAATTCTGACTGCTGCTTATCTGTTTTATGTGTGTGTCCTGTTTTAGTGTGCTTGCAGTAGTTGAAACATTTTCTATACTTTAAATTTATTTGAAATATAAAGTTGAATTTTTCTCGCTTTATAATTGGCAACATTTTTGATGGGCAAAATCTTTGTCTTTAAATTTACAATGTGTTTAGATTGGAATTTGGCAGATATGTTATCATAATTGTATATTGTACTGTTTTTAGGATTTATTATACATTTAATGTACAACAAAGATCTGAGAAAAATATGCTAAATGTATTCATTCATTGTGAAAAATCATTTGAGAAAGATAATTTCAATTTACATTGTTTGAATTTCAATCTTGAAGAGAAATGAGATTTCTGAATAGTTGTTTTACCTGTTTGCATAACTTTTAGTTATTAATAGTAATAAAGAACTGCACCAAAAATCATTTTCAATTTTGCATAGAATTGCACATATTGTAAATATCATTTAGAATTCGTTTTTTTGAATAGCTAGGATTTCTTTACATTTGTTATTAATTTGGAATACTAACTTTTCTGTAGGGTTTTTTAATTTAAATGTTTTCTGTCTTTTTTCATTAATTGTCCAATTGTTGCATACACTTCTTTGGACTACATTTGCTTAAGAATATAATTAATTATTCTGTAATAACCTGTATTACGTTCTGAAGAAAACTTAAAGAATTTTGAGCTATTGGTGATGTACTTGAAATCATTGAAATACAGGAAATGTCATTATATTGAAAAGAATAGCTACTTTTTTATCAAGCATTTCAGCTCTCAATTTGTATTTTAACTCTGACTTTCTTTGTACTTTGAATAAAGAATTTTGTGATGTAAGGCTTATTCATATGAGAAGAAAATAATTTCGGAATAAACAAAAAGTTCACATTTCTTCATTTCCGTGAAGAATTATAGATTTGGCAGGATAATTAGGTAAAAGGAAATGTGGACCTAATGAAAATGTATAGTGAATTGAGATGTAATTAAATGAAAATATAAAGTTGATCTTTTATTTGATTAAAGGGAGGAGCTGTACACTCTTGAATAGGATTTATTATGCTAATTATTCTGTCACAGATTATTCATGCTCATTTGTAGTAAGTTAATTTCATTCATTATAGTTGTATCTCAGTATTTATTTACAGAACTGAATAAAGCCTTAGAGTTGTCAATGCTTTCCACTATTAATAATTATCATTGTATTGAATTTTGAATAGTTAATAATATCTTCTCTCTCTGGTGAAATTCTTGCAAATAGATCTTGATGTGATTTGTACTTGATGTACATGAAGATGTTCACTTTTTTTTTTTTTTTAAATCTCATATGAACTAGTAATATGAGAATAGTAAAGAGTGATGAATTTTATGACAATAAACAATATTTTGTATTCCAGTGTGTTTTGATAATGGAAATTCACAATTTTTTTGACTTTGATTGGTTTTTCTTATTTTATTTTTGATTACTTTGCATCAGTATTCATCAATACTCAGTATGGTATATTCATCTTTCATTAAAGAGAATGAGTTTGTACACACATTTATTTAAGTTCATAAGTGGAGCTGGGAAGGCTATGCAAGCTTCAGCTCTGAAATGTGCATGCAAATGTGTCATGAACATTTGGAATATGTACAGAAATGTTTAAAATATGTAGGCTTTGGCTATAAAAAATTGTATTTTGCAATGATATTCACATCTTTTTGTGAACTACATAAAAAGGGTATTTGCAAATTAAAACAGATTATCTACTTCATTATCGTCTATTATGAATTAAGAATATCACACAAATTGTTTTACTTAATTTTTATTCAATGAAGTGTCTTCTATCAAGCTGTGTTATGTTGAATTTTAAAAAAGACCTATCCATATCAAGTGATGTGTAGGGCACATACTTGAATATTAACATGTTTGTGCTAAATAGATTCTCTGAATGGCAGGTACATAGGGAATGTATTTTTTTCTTTGAAAATCATCTGTTTTTTTATCATTTACTCATTCTATATTTACCTGATACATCAACCAATTTTAGTCTGTTGGTCCTGGCCATCATTCATCTACAGGTTTCTGTAAACACCTGCCTAAATCATTAAGAAACTTTGTACTTTGTTATTGATTATTACTTTTAAAAATAATTAATTTAGACAGAAAATTGAAAAAAATGCAAGTCCACAAACATTTTTATGCTCAAAACTTCTCAAATTTGCATTATGAGCCAAAAGATTTTTGTCTTGAAACATAGAGATTTGAAGTTTCGGAAAGATACAACCATTATCAAGAAATGCAATTGCGTGAACATCCTGGTTTTATTTTTAAAGAAGTATAAAGATTCTTGCATGAACATTAAGGGAAAAATATAACAAAAAATTGAGTTATCTAGAAAGGAATGCCTTTTTAACATTGTTCAATATCTTCATAGAGCATGGCAAGTTACAAATTGAATTTTTAGTTCAGTTGGTAGGAAATTTCAAATACGTTTTCCAATAAATTTTTTTAATGCCCAGACAAATTGTATACTGAGTTTAATTGAATCGGAGACAAATAGAATCATTGCGAGGAAATGAGTTGTATACAATATGAATATCTATTTGAATAAATCTGGTTTGAAGGCAAAGTGTTCCTTTGAAAAAAAGGGGTTTGATACTATATTTACAGCCCTGCTTAGACAGTAACCATGTTAGATATGCGAACCCATAAAATATTTGTTTTTAAAACAATTTATGTTTTGACTTATTGCTTTGTTTCATTTCTTGAGAATATAAGAAACTATGTTCTTTAAAATCTTAATACATATGCATATTTTTTGTAAAATATAATATGAACAAAAGGTAAAAGGAAATGTGTAAATAAAATCAAAACATAAAATATTTAGGTATTGTTTGTGTATTTGAAAAGGTAATTAAGGTTTATTTGAAAATTAAATGTCCATTTAAATTCTGAAATACCACTCAATTTTGTTTTTCATGTGTTGGTTTGTTACTTGAAATTTAAGTTTAAAAAAAGTTGGAACTAAAAACGAAAGCTCCCAAACAGAATCATGAGTATTATATTATTCCGAAGCAGATACCCAGGAGTTGGCATTACGCGTTTCTTAACTTGCACTACCAGCTTCACATACCTGTGTCCATTTGTTGCACTACATTGTTCTGTGTAGTCGTTTGTTTTGTTAAAACACACTGCTGAATTTCGTATGTCAACGAGTGCTCTGAATTCTGCGAAAGAGCTGACTACTGTTTGGAGTTCTACCTGTATCCGTAATACTTTTTGGTCGTACCTAGCGAGCACTCGGAGCCCAGCCAGGAAGGCGCTTGCCGCACACGCCGCGATAGTATTGTTAGAGATGGTAGAATTAAGCAATTGCTAAAAATGCGAGATGTTACCAATTGCGGAGAAAGTTGGTAATAACGTGTTTGACGGTCGATGCGGTATATTTCTGAAGGTTTTGAAACTGCGATAAAGGGCGAAATCGCGTAGAAAGTGCGAAGAGGTCTGCGAATAATTGCTAAACTGCATTTTATAATTTCTTTCGTGTTCTCTCACTAGGGATGCGACACCAACAACACATCGATGTTTGAAAACATTTAATTTGAGAGTGGCCGTGTTTATTGACTTATAATTAAGATTTAACCGACAAGACAAAGTAAGAGATAAATTTAAAATAAATTAAAAAACTGATCCTGAAAGCCTGAGCGCTCAGGGTCATCACAAGGGCCCTCTGCTGCCTCCGCTCGCTGTACGAAAGTCCAGGCAATTGGTGCTCAAAAGTGTCCGATTCAGGAAAAAATTCCGGAAGTTTTTTTTCTCAACGGTTCTATATGTAGTTGATGGTGCTGAATCCGAATTTATTGTTTGCCACCTCAAAAAAGGTTGGCTTCCCAGAGAAAATTTGCAAAAAATCCTTAAAATTTCGCCTGTTTTTAGTTTTTTACTTATGTCTTCAAAACTATTCATTTTATCAAAGCAATTATTCTGACAAAATTGAAGGCGATAACATTTCCTACAACATGCATGTATTGACTTCAATTTTCTGATATACCGTGTAGTCGCTAGAGCGCGCTGAAAAACTTACTTTTTGGGCCTCTGAGAAAAGCTCTCCATCCTATCTCGCGGCGGCGCTCTTGTTTCACCTTATCATGCTTGAAAACAACTATTGTAAACAAAAGACATAATTGGCATTTTTAAATGATTAACACTCCGATATTCACGAAATCAGTAGGGGCATCTATGTGCATCTTGGATTGACAGATACCCAGCAAATCCGCTCGTGCTGGATATCTGTCAAACCAAGTCTTAGGTTACGAAACTAGTAAGTTGGAAAAAAAGGAAATTATTACCATATGTCCTGTACAATACAATTATTCATCAAACATTTTTACCGACTATATGTTTTATCAATAAATGCATATAGTAATAGTACGCAATAGTATACAGTATGCATATTTGGATGTTAAACACGTTTTTCTTGTAATTCGTCTTGTTTCTGGTATTGTGATATTATGTTTATATTTTTTCTTTGAGAGCGCAAATTATTATTATTATTATTATTATTATTATTATTATTATTATTATATTATTATTATTATTATGACAATTTTCTCATTGCATTGATTGCGTGGCTGATTTAATACTAGAGAAAGACTGTCATTGTCTTTACTTTTAATATGTTGATAAGCTTGGTATCATGATATCATCATCATGATATCTGCTGCGTGGTATCCGATGTGGTATCAGGTACATCTGATGATAATATCCAAACCGTTGAATCGCCATGTATCGAAGAAAGTGTAGTTGATGAAGAGAGATATTGTGTTTTTCGGGCGTTAAGGGCCCAAACTGCTTGTAAAGTTTGGCGGCCAGTATAGCTAGAAAGGGTGAAGACAGCGCCTAGTGAAAGCACCCGCCCGGTCGCGGTCAGAACAGAGCAGGGCACGTGTCCCCGTCGTCCTCCGTGTCGCTGGCCGCCGTCCCCGCTCGCCGACGCCATGCCCCCGTGTGCGTGACGTCGCGGTTGACGGTGCAGCCGCCCACGCCCCCGCCCCCGCCTTCGCTTTCTTCGGGGGCGGCGTTCGCGCCCAAGGCCTCCGCACTCCCGTCCCCGCCACCGCCTCCGCCCTTGTCTTTGCTGGACGCGCCTCCATCTGCGGCGGCGTTCGCGCCCAAGGCCTCCGCACTACCGTCCTCGCCCCCGCCCCCGCCCTCGCTCCCGCCCCCGCCGCCTGCTTCGCCCACAGCCGCGTCGCGGGCGGCGGCGGCGGCGCACGGCGCGTCGGGAAGCGCGCTGCAGACCTCGTTCTCGGCCGGGAAGCGGCGCGCCTGCTTCTCCTTCTGCATGTACTTCTTGAACTCCTGGTTGTAGTAGTTGTCCATGGTCTTCCACACGGAGCTGCTGTACCACACGAGCACGCTCCCGAGAAAGAGGCCTCTGAACATGCCCACGACGGGAATCATGCTTGTCGGAGAGCGGGCGAGACGAGGCGAGAAAGGGAAGTGGCTGAAACTGAAGAAAGGTAGTCTCAGAGGTAGTGATGGCAACAGTTATCCGGTCACAATGATTATTGGGAAGCAAAAAATCGATTTATTGAACGCTATTTTTTGTTCAAATTAGTTGATTACAATCAAATCGTAACGAAAAATTATCGATTAAGTTCTCAAAAATTAAAACGACTTCATAAATTATTTAATTTCTGCGCTAAATCCAGCGCTTCGCGTAGCGAGAGTCCGCCGCCGCAGCGACCCAAACCCGCCGCACGTGGGAAGATCTCCGTTCAAACCAATGCTCTGCTACGAGACGCGGTGTTCGGAAACGCGTAGCGGTGGTGACGTGAAATGAGGCCCTTAGGGCGCCTTCCCACGGCGCCGCGCTTCCTTCAAGCAGCAGAGCCCTTCCGACGCAGCCACCGCTGGAGCCATGGCCGCACCGCCGACGAACAAAGGGACCTCAGCAGGTAAACCGCAGCGACCGGCGGCACATTGGCAAGGCTCCCATTAAAGCTGTGTACTGCTAGCCCTACACTTCTCCGCTTCGCGTGGCGGGAGTTCGTCGTCGGCTCTGCAGCAGCCGCCACCCGCTGCACGTGGGAAGGCCTCCATTCAAACCAATGCTCTGCTACGCGCTGCGCTGCTCGGAAGCGCACCGCAGTCGCGACGTGGGAAGGGGCCCTTAGTATGCTTACTTCGGAATCCGATCCGTCAGGTCGGGTGGGCAACCCCTCGCCCGTTCACTTCCACTCGGCGAAGTACTCGCCGATCATCTCGAACACCAGGGAGATCTGCGGCCAGGAGAGCGTCATGAACATGACGAGCGAGTTGGCGACGACGAAGAGCCGCATGTAGGCGACGCCGTCGGCCGAGCGCAGCCAGTTGCCGAAGCCGCTGTTGATGTCTTCGTCGTCGTCGACGACGGGGGCCGGGCGGGCCGCCGGCCCGTCGCCACCCGGCGCCGCCGCCGCCGCCGTCGCCTCCTGCGACGATGCTGCTCCTGCTGCGGCGCGGCCGGCCGACTGCTTGCGCGCTCTCATCGCCCGCGCCCCTACGCAACATGCCCCTTATACAGCGAAGTGTTAGATAAGTTATTAGTCCAAGAAAAGTAAGGTCAAAATGATTATTTGGAGATAACTAGAAATTAATTAGAATTAGGTTATCAGCCTTTAGTTCTAATTGTAAATGTTTGTTATGGCTTTTTAATTGTTATACTTCTAATTTTAATCATGTTTGCCATCGAGCATTAGCTCAAAGCGAACTCTAATAAATCTAGCCTAACTACAGACATTTTCAAAAGAGGCTGACGCCACGAGCTGCGGAGGAAAGGACGACAAGGGGTTTTTGTTTGAGGAAACTTGAAGGGCAGTGTAACGAGTGGGTGGTGACAGGAAAAGGCTGCGAATTGTCAGGGAGTTTGCAATTTTCTGCAAACGTGCGGGAATTGTTTTATTCAAACGGGAAGTGTTTTTCCGAAGTTATTAGTGTAAGAATTTGAAATGATTTAGGCGATGATTGAAAAGGGCTGATGTTCGAAAATGCAGTTCTGAGAAAATAGCTTTCGAAATTGTTTTTCTAATTTTTTTTATTTAAATAATTTACACACACACAAACACACATATATGTATATATTAAATATATATATATATATATATATATATATATATATATATATAATTTAAATTATCGTGACACCAGAGAGACGTATTTCAGCGTCTTTGAAGTAATTTCAATATAGCTATGGAAAATTGATGTTGATAGGTTTGGAAGTCGGCAAACATTGTTTTCCAGTTTTAGTCGATACTCTGAAACTGTTTAAAGCCGACTTATCACCCAATTCATTATGTGCAAAGTAATTGGATGGTACAGTTTTGGAAGCTAGAGAGTAAGTTCTTGTCAATGTCAATGTCATGGTGTTTGATTCAAATTCATTCAACTATTACATTTAAAGTTTTGGAAACTTTAATAGTACATTTCTATTAAAGTATTCTAGCTTTCCTAGAAACGGTTCTTTCTCTTATAACAGCTTTTCAAGAAGTTTCAGCCCCCTGTGAAGCAGTATCGAAAACCTAATGCTATTTAATAAATTATACCGAAATAAGAAATTAATATTTAAAGTGAGATAGCATTAGGTGACCCAACGTACCTTCCAAAACAAACGACTGAATGAAAAAGCTAGGATTATGTTAGGTTATAGCCTGACTAGGGTCGGATTTGTATGTTCTAATAATACATTAAATATATAAGCATTTATTCAGTAAAATCATAGAATATATGCACTAAAGTAATGCCTGAATATAAACCTTAATCTCGTGGAAATGGAAGCCAAGGGAAGAATTGGGATTGGAGGCAATAAAAGTCGACTTGCAAATGCGTATCAGTCTTACCAACTTTCAAGCTGGACTCGACAGCACCTATTTCTGGAAACAGTCCTGATTTACCCGTGAAATTCGAGCGAATGTCAATAAGTACCTGCACCAAATGTTTATAATAATTATGACGAATGTCCAAAATATACAATGAGACTATTTTTCAACATAGGCACCATGCTTTTCGATGTCCTTTGTCCATCACAGCACCGGATTTCCAATACCACATCGAGTCCCGTCAGTGGCGGATTTTCTGCACTACTAACCACTTAACCGGGTCCAGTTTAAGCTCTGTCTGGAGGACAATTCTACCGAGCGGCTTTCTGATAAGTAGTTTTCTGTGGTTTCTGCAATCCCTACCAGGTCAATAGATAAAGATAGCGCGCGATCTTCCTTTTCTCATCCTTGTCTCATCTCTCCTTACACTCCCGCTTTATATGCACCACACTGCCACATACGACGAGAAATCTCTGGTGGGCTTTCAGCTTGTTCCAGCTGGGACGGTGCCCCTTTGTAGGAGATACACGAAGGGGAAACACGCAAGTCGACATGTAGGTCGGGCCGCTGACAGCAGGAGAATTCCAGCGGCCGGCTGTTCTGATCGGTAGTTATCCGTGTTTTTTCTGATGGACACCAGACTGGAACAAAAACGGGCTTCGAACCGCACGCGATCTTTCTTTCCTCTTCTTTATCCTATCCTCACACCTAACTTACACACACGTACACTTACATCCACTATACTAACACACACGCCGGGAGACCAATCTGGAGCTTAGAGCTTATTTGGACGGGCGGTGCTCTGCTATTGTAAAATCCTTGGTTAGGGAAAACCCTGAAAAATGCTGATGAAGTTTGGAGGCGGATCTCGCCATCATCACCGCAACCTTCCGCGATAAAAAATGCACTACACTTACGTGACAGCGGTTGACGCGCCCGGAAACAATCTAATATGTAGGTCGGCGCCGGATCTCACGTTCCAGAGAGGAACAGCGTTACATCCTGGGATATAGCATGCACTGTACTTACGGTACTAATTATCTTAGTATCTGAAGCGTCCGGAATAAAAAACTACTCCCTATCCTCTAGTACTACATCTAAAAATACTTGTTTTCGAACGAAGCTACTGTTTTATTTGAATGCAAAAGTGTCTGTGATGATTTGATGAACCGCATTTGTACACTTTCCTCTTGATGGGTCAGTGATAGTCGAATGGGAAAAGCGGACATAATGTGAAATTATCTTGTGATGTCAAGCTTTAACCTGTCCTCATTTTGTGACACCATTGCCATAATTGGCAGGTCCAGGCATACGTTACATTATACCAGTAAAATGCGTAAAAGGCGTGGAGTTCCATGGTACTCCTTACAAAAGCAACATCTATTGAGCGAAACTACGTGACGATATCCTCTTGAATAGCAATTTACGTAATTTCTGTTCCAATTTTTGCTGGAGCCGCAAACAGTTTTTTTCCCTCGAGAGTACCTTGCGCGAGTTGGGTTGCTGTATGTTGGGTGTTTATCGATCTCGTGTCCGGTGCGCCTGTTGTTGACATGGCCCTACAGAAGAAAACATGTTCTGCGATGACGTTGCGCGGTTCGTGGAGCCTACCCCTTCCACCCCCACCCCCCTCGGCCAACGTAAGCTCCACGTTTCATCATATCCGATTTCGAGCGCCAGGCTCAACTTCAGCGTGCTCGTGTAGAGAAACTGGGAAGCCACTTTGGCTTGCCTCCATCCTCCTGTTCGGGGTGGAAATTGGGGCGCTCTGCGGTACATCCTAATGGGTGAATGAGAATTGATTCGAAACGTTTACAGATGGGCCGATGTCGTGGGCGCCAGTATTTTTCCCTAATCCTTCCAAATGCGGAGCTGCTTTTTGCGCCATATGAGTTATTCTTAGGGGTAGTCCATAAGTTATATAACGTTAAAGAGAGGGATTGAGGCAGCGTTCCGCTGCGTTCTAGAAGGTAGGGGTATTATTAGTTTATTGTTACGTATTTATTGTGTTACATTTTGCAACGTTTACTGAAATAATTTATTTTTTCAAGTATTATACTAAAACATTAAAATATTTACTGATTAATATTATATAGTATAAATAAATTAACTAGACGTAAATTGTTACAATAATTGGAAGTATTTTTACCAATTTTTTTATTGAATCTTTAAGATTACGGAGGAAATGTTCAAAACGAATATGTACAATATTCTAGAATCCATTTAAATTGGCACAGTGGACTCTCACCCATGCATCATCCACGTCGGCGTGTGCACGGCTTGTAAGAAATGTTTCTCGCCTAAGTGCCCTTCTTCACTCACAACTGGTCTCCAATCTTATGTTAGATGCACTCGGCTCGGTCAACTAATTCCGACTTTAAGTATCATAAATTTCAGTATACTGCACAAATAAAATGAATACAAATTGTTTTTACTCTGCTATAATTTATTTTCACTTCTTGCACTTACAAGGGGGGCGTTGTCGGAAGCTTTACTTAATTATTTACAAGGTGTTCAAGCGCGCGCTACTGGTGCGTTACAGGGGGAGAGGGGATATTAAAAATACTCTAAATTTGCGTTACGTAATTTATGGACCGCTCCGTAGTACATTACCTGGTAGGGAGCCAAGGTAGAGTAGTGGTTCTCTAGGGTTTCGGTAGGGTTTTATAGGGTTTCTTCCGTGTCCCGCTTTGTTCAAATTAATTAAGGCAGCTCAGTGTAGGTGGTAGTGGACATTCAGCATCGTGAGATACTAAATATGAATTTGAGACGCTTTGTGACTGAGGATAGGGGCAGTAGTGTAGGCGGAGTGCAAAACTCCACGTGTGATATTTTCTCGGTGTAAGATAAATATGTCGTTTTCTTTGTAGGAAGATTAATTGAAGGTGTCTTATTTAGTCGTGCATTATCTTGTACCTAAGTATTATAATGTTTGCGATTTTTTAGTAATTAATGTTGGTGCTGCCGACCTGCATGGCCGAGGTCGCTAAGAGCAGGTACCGACTCTGCGTTTCAGTCCCAAGGGCCGCGGGTTCGAGTCCCGCGTTGGGCATGGTTGTTTGTCTTTTATGTGTGTGTTGTCGCGGAGGGCCTCGCGTTCTGCTGATCCCAGATCGGAGGAGCCCGCAAGTGTGTTGGTGTCTACTGTACGGTCGAATATGCGTCCCATTGAGACGTAAAGAGTAACCGTCTCTCTGATGGATAAAAGCCCTATAAGAAGAATATTAATTTTATAATTGAAATTTCTTTGCATTAGTACAAACTATGAATTGGTTACACGATTCTAATTAAAATAATACATTCTCATTATAAAAATAAAATTGGTTCTAAAGATGCTTTTGCATTTATATGTAGTGTACTTTTCTTTGCCAAAATAAAACAAGTATAAGTGAATCTATATCGAGATAATGTGGTGATTTTATGGTAGGAATTGAGTGTTTGGAAACTGGAATTGTATTCCTGGCATGACAAGTATAATGAAATAGCATAGATCCACTTTAGATCACACTCGCAATGCATGTACCTTAAGATCATTGTGACACTGATTGAAGTGTCGATACGCTCAAAGGCATCGGCACTGATCATGTGATGAGATATATATTCTACCGGCTGAGATTTATTTGCTTGTTGGAACGGTACCCTATAAATCAGAAAGTATATGCTTACTTTATTCTAACATCGCATAGCCACGAAAGCGTTTTGCTATTTATCAATTAGCTCTACAGGTTTATATTCTGTGCATAGGAGCTCCCAAAAAATATTTCTGTCTGTGTCTATGTCGCAGGTGGTGCGGCATTCAGTAGGCATCTGAAAATGGCAATACAGGAATTTCGATCTGGCATTATGCCTTTTATAAGGTCGCGCGATATCGGTCGAACTAGTGGCAGCATGGTCTAGAAAGCAGGATTTCTCTTTCTTGCGAACTTCCAAGGTTATTACGGAAGAATGAGAGCAGTGATGTGGTTTCCTACTAGTGACAATTGCGTGCCTCGTGTCACCAAGGCTCGGCAGAAGCTTACTAGCGCGTCTAGTGTTGTGAAAGGTAGCGATCGCGCTCTTTTGTTTCCTATAGCGATGCCGCTATCGAAACCTGCAGCAATGTGTTCGTCAGTTCAAAATAATTTGATCACGGTTGTTTTCCTGAGTTGAAGCATAATAGTTTTTTGAATTACTTTCTGTGTAATCAAATAAAGAATTATTATATAAAACACTATGACATGAGACTGAAGATTTAAAATGGTGTCGTAAGGGAGAAACTATTGCTACTTTAATTTTACTATCGTGGAGATATCAGGTGTGCAAGAAAGGACATTTACGGAAAAATAAAATTAAGGATGCAAATAAAAACTGTAAAAACAGTCGTACTTTAATGTACTTATCTAAGCCCCTTGCGATCGTATCTCGCTTCTGAGTTCCACAACTGCGCTCTCTTGCCGAGGTGGTCAACTGCGCGGAGAGGGGATTCCGTTGGGCCACCGAGTCTCGTAGGTGGCAACGGCCTCGACGTCACTGGATTGGGGCTCGGGAAAGATTCATCACAGCACTCGGAGAGAGACACCGACGCGCCACTCACTTTCACGCTCCGCCCGCGCTCTCCTCCTTCTGCTCCTGCGGAGGGTGCGTCACGGCCTCCGAGACGGCGGCGACGGGCCTCGCGGGGCGGCCGCTGTCTCCTGGGGTTGCGCGACGCGGCGGGAACCGAAGCGAGTGGAGAACAGGCGAGTGGGCGGAGAAACAGACAGACAGGCAGGCAGGCAGGCAAGCAAGCAGGCAGTCGTCTGCCCGCGGGACGTTGCGTCACGGGCGCTTTATTGGGAAGCCACGCGGCAGCGGCGGCGTCGGGCGCAAACCGGATTGTCGCAAATCGGCTGCCGCAAACGAGGTTAGCCGGGAGGCCGCGGAGCTCGCTGGCGCCACCCCGACCCTGCGCGGCCCTCTCCCCCGATTCCCCCCTCTCACCACCCCGCCACGCGAACCCCTCATTTCGAAGCTCCGCCCGCAATCCGCTACCCTCGCCGCTGCCGCTCTCATTTGTTTCCCGCCCTCTGTCTCGGGTTTTGTTCTTCCAAATCCTACTGTCGTACCCGAGGAAGCCCGGATCCGTGTTCTCTTTGCCCTGCCGGTTTTACTTTTCGGTTGGTTCTCTTCTCAGCGTGCGGTTGTCATTCTACCTCTGGGTTTGATCTCGAATTCTCGAATATTGCAGTTCTACCTTCCTATTTCTTTGGTTACATCTTCCCTCTTCCCCTTTCTTTGGTTACACCGTCCCTACCTTTTATTGTGGGTATCGTACCCGCTTCTTTACAAGAGTTATGCTTGTTAATTCCATGATTCTATTTGCTTGATATTCGTCGTGGACATCTTATACTATTGTCGTCTTGAGCACTGTATACTTGCATGCAGTGTTTGCTACCATTATTTTCCATTCTTAAAGTTTATTCGCCATCATTCCTTTTTGTAGTAGCGTTTCCTACTCTTGTCTCTTTCTGTTTTCTTCCCTGTCAAAATTTTTCTTTGGCGTCGGCCTCCTGTGCTCATGCATTGTTTTTCCTCATTTCTGTCACCGTAATAATTTCATATGCAATTAATATTTGCCCTCTATTCTTCCCTTGTATGTCTTCATCGTTGTCTTAGTTTCTGTTACCCTTGTGACGCTTTCATTCCCGCCTTCTGCACAGTCTTGCCCGTTCTCGCGTACTTGCACCCGCCAGCCTTCAAGCTACTCCCGTTTCCCACCCAGTCGGGCCGAGGGAACAACGCTGACGGCGGTGCCTGGGGACCGCCTCAGAGAGGAGACAACTTCATTCCCGGGCCAAACGAATCGAGCAGGCCGCGGGCCCCGGTGTACTGGAGCCGTGTCGTTTCCAAGCCAAACTTTTCCTTCGCACCGGAGATGCGTCATCCTCTTTGCTGCCCAGGGAGCGCGGGCGCCTCATTAGGTTACGACTGTAACTTTGGCGGCGTAAAGGGATTCTCTCCCGCTGTATCCTTCCTTGCTGGAATGAAGGGAACTGGGACGCTGAGAGGGATAGATGGGATTTTATTCCAACTGTTGGTGCTGTTTCGAACCCTGTAGTAGAGTCGCATTCCAGATTTGTTTAATTATGAGCGGGCTGAATTAATGTTTAATTTTTGCGTTGGAATTTCTCGGAGCAATCGTCGTAAATTAGGTATTTTATTCATATGCATTTGAAGAAATATTTTTTTTTCTTTTCTGGTATTTTGTTTGTACGTAGGCTTTACTATATTGTATGTATACTTGCTGCCAGGACCCCGCGGTAACGATGCTTCATAAGGAAGAAATACGGGATGCAGAATAAACATTTCAAATATTAACGAAATGCGGGAGGTTGAAAAAAAAACACAAATGTGTGTTTTGGCAAAGAATGGGTTTTAATGAAACTAAAAGTTTTAATAATGCAACGAGTGAGACAATAACCATCTCAACCAGCTTTTCCAAATTCGACATGTTTCAGCGCAACGTTTGCTTGTGTATTGAAACCCTTAAGTAGGCTTCTGCATAGGTAACACTTCGTTCGTCTTAGACCAGGCGATTTCTGCCGCAAAAAGTTCAGTGGTTACGCACATGCTGTTTCGATAAAATCCAGTCAACTCCATTTCTTTTTGTTTTGAGTCGTGGAAACTTGGTTTCAGTAGAATTAAATTTGTTTCTTTTATAGGATTTTGCATCGTGCTTCAAAAGGTGAACTTCCTTTTAAAGATAAAATTATTAAAGAAATTCGTTTAAGGAAGTGACTGGAAGCGTCATTTCTTAATATTACAGGCCAAAAATGTTCAGTGTCGTACTGATTTGATCAAATATATGCCAGCTTTCAATTCGATGGCTTTATTGATTCAAAGGTACCGTATAAATTTCTACCTACCAGAGAGAAAACGTATTTGTAGAAGGGCTCTTTTAAATGCTTATCTTTTACTTCATGCGGTTAGGTGAATTCTTGTAATACAAAATAAACTACCTTCTGATAACAAAAATCTTCAAAATTTTAACAGATATGTTTTTTCGCTGAAAATGCATGATTGTTGTGATTTTGAATATTTTCTCCGTGATAATGCATCGAAGTTATTCGTTTAACATTTGCTGGGAGAGCTGCAATTTATGTCGCCGGCCATTGTAAACAGCATCCAGCGATTCGGGCCTCCGAAAATGAAACAATTAGGCTGTTAGCACACGCCATCGTTAGAATCTGATTTCCAACAGTAAATATTTCAAGAAACGTATTATGTGACACCTGTCTGGCGTTGTTTTCTCGTTTCTTCCAAATCTCCGCGTGCGTACATCAGCTTTCTTTCCTCGCAAGCGAGGGGTCACGGAATAAAATATTAACGTCGTCGCCAAGAATTTCGAGAAAGCACCGAGCGTCAGTAAATACGAACAGCGTCGAGCTGTGCGAAAAAGTCTTCTGCTCTCGTGTTCGACGCGATCGCCGATCAGGTGATTCAGTTGCTGATTTAAACCATGCGAGCTAACGGCGTCTTAATGGGCATTGTGAATAGTCTCGATGACCGAGAAATTTTATACTGCGTCGGCCTGGACAGTACTGCCCCCTGTTAGCCCGCAGCGAAGGAGTTTGAAAATGTTATGTTTGATTAGATACTTTGTTTTTATTCTGCAATGGGGTTCTTGATTTTGCGATGGAATATTGCACTTTCCTAAGCGCGGGCATTGAAATGCATGATCTTAGCCTTTATTTATTCCAAGGATAGTTTACATTACTTGAGGTTAGGCGCCAAATTTGAATAAATTTCTGCGCATATGTGGTAACACCCCCAGCCATTTCTTTTTTAAGTAAATAAAATGTTTTTTACAATTTGTCTCGAAATTCTTCGTGTCCCAATTTAAATTCCGTAAGATTGTTATAGTTTTATTTATTCAACGAATATTTACAATATCTTTCAAATTTGAAATAATAAGTAAATACTACAACAAATGAATAACAATTAAAATAAAATGAAGAAAGTTACTCATTTGTGATCGTTTTTGTTATCCTTTTCAAATGTATTATAAAAATATAATTAAGATATTATATTGTTTCGAGGATTAAGAATATATGAAAATGTTAGAGCAAAACAAAACATAGAAAATTATTAAAACGGAGCGGGAGATAAAGGGAGGAAATTCTATTCAGTCGAGCAATTTCTTGGCCATTGCCAAGTTACATAATTTATTTCCAAGCGATAATTTTGATTTGTGTTCAATAAGCCAAAATAATGTTCTCAGGTATAAATGTAACTGTTGTTTTTTTGTTTGAATGTGTGTTTTTTACATGTGAGACATCTGTCCAAAAGAATACTTAAATGGATATTTAATGATCTCAGTTTGCTATATTTGATTTCTGTTCACAACAACAGGTGGGCAAGTTTCTTTTTTAAGTGTAAATGTTACATGTGCTGATTTACTTTCATTTATCTTGATTCTCAACTTTCTGAACCATTTTTCAAAGGTGATCAGGTTCAGAAAAGTGATGTTGTAGTTTTTCAGATGCTTCTCGAGAATTGTCAGAAAGCAATATAGCTGTATCATCTGCAAAAGTGGCAATAATTGTGTTTTCAGCCTCCAGGATATCTGCTATATGTAACAAAATGATGTCCAAAAACTTCAAGTTTTTCTGAAGCACTTCTTGCCTATTGTCTCTAATTGCTGGTTCAGATATAGTTGTTTTAGATCCCTCGATTTAAATAGAGAATAATGAGAGACTTCTATTGGTTGGAGGCTAGAGATGTAATCTTGAAATTTACTGTTGATATAGTTTTTTAGAAGCTTTTTAATTGTCTTGTAGCTCTATTGTTTGTTTTACTTGAAATGTCATTTATGTATCCCAAATTTTAATGAAAAGCATGAGGAACCTTTTTCTAATGACACAATATTTCTACGCTTAATAATTATTTTTGAAGTTTTAAAAACTTTATAGATGCATTTTTTGGGGGAATTGTTTACCATTTTTGTGCATTTAAATTTTTTATTTTTAATACATTTTTTATTTTTACTTTTTAGAACATTTGTTTAACTTTAATTTTGCACTTTATAGTACACCTCTTCAATTTATTTTGTTTGAATACAAAGAAAATAATTAAAAAACTTTTAAACTTTTTTGTTTCAGGGTTTAATGTAGACAACTATTGTCTAAAAAAATCAGTTAAATGCACTTTCTTTAACATACCTTGCGAAATGTAAAATCCCTTGGAAGTAAGTTGTCCTTCGAAACCTAATTTTAAAATGACTTTTAAATTTGACGCGGTTTTAAAGGCGACGGTTTTAACAGGTTAGTGTGAAAAGTTAAATTTTGTATAAAACCAGTGACAAATAATTGTAAAGTTTGTAATGCTAATTAGGAACAAATTATATTAGATAATAAACATATGAAAAGTTGATAACGCGATAAAAATGAGAATTGCTTATCACCTTTACCTTCCCTTTTCCTCTCAACACTCAAGTTTTTAAATCGTTACGTAAAAAACATCTATATTAATGGTTAGAGAGCTGGTAAAGCAAGAATCGCTCGCAAATAGTAGGAATCTCGTTTTTAGTTAAATTCGCACTTTCGCACTTACAAGCTTTCGTAAACATATATTGAATCCTGCTTTCAAATTTCTAAACACTTCTGAAGGTAAATAAAACTAAGGTTCATTTTTGTTGTCCATTATTTCTTTCCAGCATTTAATGTTACTTATATCATGTCTTCAAAAGAATGGCATTTCAAATTGTGTACCTGAAAGCTTTCCATCCTGTCTGTTAAGAATTCAAGTATATTGCAGAGCGCACACAGTTGCCCGAAACCAAAATAATATCTTGCTGACTGTTCAATGGTGAAAAATCCATCAAAATAGACAGTAGAACGACAGTCGTGTGCATGAGGTAATATTGTACCACTTGAGTATTCGACTGGCGGTTGTGCTCGTTCCCGCCGGCGGTTTCCGGCCCTCTCGCGCCACCGCGACGTGCCTCTCGCACCCTGGCGTGCGGGCCAGCGGACACCTGTACGTTTGCTCTGCGCAGCGGAAGTTTCCCACTGCGCGCTGCCCTCCTTTCCAAGTTGGCAGCGGCTGCGCGACTTGGCGAGTCCATCCCCAAGGAATTTCCGTGGCGTGTGCGGAATGCTTCTCATTACGGCCAACCCCGGCCGCCGACCGCGCCGCGGCGGCCGCTCCCGCCTTGTTTACGTTCCGAAAGAAGTCCGCCCGCGCCCCAAGGAGCTCGCGAGAGCCCGGGCAGTTTCGGACCTAATGAGGAGTTCATGTAATGGGTTTTAAGGCAGGAGTGACTCGGGGATTTGTTAGAGCGTGTACATCTTTCATGAGTCTCTCCCGCCGTAGTTACACTACAATTGAATGAAGTGTCTGAAGTAATTTTGTGTTGTGTAAAGAACCGGGACTGCTATTGAACTTTGTACGGTATCGTCGAACTAATTTGGCTGATGACTGATAATTTTCCGAGTTGATTTCTTTTCCCGCTTGTTCTTTGTGATGCCTTGCTTTCTATATTCCCGTAAAATTCGTTTAGTCTAAGCTAAAGCCGAAAAGGTCTGAGAACTCGGGGACTCGTCAGATTGTTGCTTCTCTCGCTAATCCTGCGATATTGCGGGAAGCGGGCGGAGGAGAAATTCGGCGCGATGAAGTTATCTCTGCGGATTGAGTCTCCCATCATTAATCTGAGTTTTCCGCGACGTTGCGTCTCAGACGCTGAAGCTTTTACGCTGCCCACATCAGCGAAGAGGTCTTAGGGATGTGCTTTTGGACCGGAGAGGCCTTCCAGCAGATTCCAGCAGATTTGCCTCAACGTTCGCAGCTGGCGTCCCGCCGTCGTTGAAGTTCTCATTCTGTGTGCTTACGAGCCGTCGTCTCCAGGATTACATAAATACTCGAAGCCTTACAGATGAAAATTTGATGAAGTTGTCGTATTGAGATACAGACACGTAATGTGGAATTTCGATTCGAAGATGATAAAACTTTCAAGAAGAGAAACAAAACCGACACAATACTTTCCAAACAATAAAATTAGTACCGTTCTATCGTTTAAACAAATTTACAGAGCGAATTCAAGTTACCTATGAATGCTCTTGACAATAAAGTCATAAAAGCAACGTATACGAGTTCTGATACAAGAATTAAATTGTATTTTCATTCGGTGAGTAAATTTAATGGCACTTCTTTTACAACCCTGTTGGCCGCTAAACAACGCTACGATTATCGTAAATCATTTTTAATGTCTTACAATGTGAATTATAATACAATATCAGCCCGACGTTTAATCATATAAAAAGTGAACAAACCGAATTATTAATAAAAGTGATGTATTTTTAAGAAATGAAATAGTTGGTATTATTTATGAAAGAGATGAGTAAGAAAATATTTTTATTTAAGGATTTCTGTTAGAACTGGTTTACCTTCATTTACGGATACAATATGTTTATGGAATCATGATTCATGTGCTCTTCTGCCTTTACAGATCTGCCCTTACGTAGAAAAGTGGTGAAAAATCAGAAAATATAAGGAAATCACGATTGTGGGGAACAATACGTAAGAAAGTTATCTTCGTATTACAAAGAGAACGCGCATAAAAGAAAAAGAAATAATTTAATTCAGACAACGTGACCATCAAACATAGAATGAACACTTTCTATTTTTACTTTCTCGTTCTTAAGAAGGATCTTATTACGAAGAAAAAGTTGTGTAATTTTTCCAAATAAAACAGCGAATTTTCGGCAAAAAAAATCTAATACAGAGCCCTGGTAACGAAAAAGTGGATAAATCCATGTTGCTAAATTTAGGAAAAATTCAGTAACACGTGGGGTAGCCAGAATCCGTTTTTTGGGTCCTTGATACCGAAAAGTTGATTGACGGCAAAACGTCTGTCCGCCTATGCTAGCGCTAGCCACAACGCTAGCGGCTAAACTGTCAGCCGATTTTCTCCAAAATAATATTCCTCGAATGATCTGGCTGATGTCGTGGCCCCTTGTATTTGAAATCGATATTTTAATTTTGGAGGTACTTTACATGAAGCCCTGGGACATTTTCAAAAATGAAAAGTAAGTTGATGAAATTTTGTTGGAAGATAGTTTGAAGGACGTTTAAGAGAATGATGGTTTGATGTTCGTTCAAACCCTTTTCGAAAATTGAAAAAAATTCAAAACTTTTGCGGCGTCTTTCTACTACTACAATTAAGATTTTTTAGTGATGTGTTCATCACTAACCGATCATTAAATAAGGTCATGTTCAATTTTTCAAAAACATGAGTATTGTTTGCGAAATTTTTTGTCATAGGCAATTTTTATTTTCTTTAAATCACCTTTTCTTTGAAAAAAGGACTTTTTTTTATTAAATTGGGAACTTATAGGATAATAATGTATGCTTAAGAGAATGGTGCAGGTCTCATGTTCATTAAAATGCTTAATTTTGCGAAAATGTAAAAAAAGAAAACAAATGTCGGCGTCTTCCTACATCTACAATTGTGAAAATACAATTATTTAAATTTAATTGTCAGCGCTCATTGACTGAAGTGTTGATATAAATTATTACATAATTGTCACTAAGGGGCGAGAAAGTATGTGCTGTTTTAGCACCACTTTGTTTTTTAATTCAATAACTGTTCTTTTTCTAAGTAACTAAATACTCACTTTTTCTTTTTACTATGCAATGTAATATTTGTCTCAATAGGGACCGTATCATTGGTGAATAGCTGTGATGAAAACTCCATTAAAATTATTTTATCATTATTTCTTTAGTTGTCTGATACCACCCTGCACTTTTCAAACGTAAATTTTCAAAGATTTTTATTATCCTCCTAATAAACATATTATTTTACTTTCAAACCAAACAGATTTGATAGTGTGTGTGTGTACAAGATTGAAGTTTCATATTCCGTATTCCACGAATAGTTTTAACTAACCGTAATTAATAAATCAAAGTTAAAATGAAGGTGGTCGATACCACTCGTCCTTCCCCTATACTAAATTTTGCGGTACTTTCTCTGAAAAATGTCTGACGCTGAGTTGCGATGTTTGGGTGGTGATGTATTACGTGGTGAGGTGGTATTACTACGTAATTACATCTGGTTGCTCAGTTCTTTTATTGTGAGCGAAGTTGCGCTGATGCAGTCAGGGTATCAGTATTTTGTATTAGTACTTGCGAACTGGTACTGGTAAAAGCTCCGATTGTTCACCTGTTCTCAGTTTTCCTGCAGAACTCTGTTCAGAAATAGCCAGTAGGCTCAGATTACTCATTTCGTGAGGAGGATAAGAGAGAGACCTCGATATAGGAAACACTTCGCCTTTTTACTTCAATACTATCTTTTTAAATATCGTTGTTGGTGTGGTTCCTCTGTAGTCTCTGCTCCTTAAAATTTTCACGTTATCAACTTACAGGTACAAACTTGCCTGAAACTTATCACTTGCGACTTAGGATCACCGCCATCACTTCTCTAGGAGGTAACTCAAGGCATTCTTACGTTGACAGTCATCACATTTTTTCCATTATCATTCCACCAACGCAGCGTCTGTTTCGTCTGCTGTCGCCCCCTGCAGTTACACATTTTCTTCCAGTCCTTGTCCAACATCTGCAGACGCAGTCTCATGCTCTCCAGTTGCTTCTACCTCCGCCAGCATGACCGCACCGCCCTATTCGTCACCTCGTCACCGCTCTGACTTGGGCGAATTTGCTTACCAGAGATAATGATTGACTCGCTCTTCATTCTCTACCCAGCCGTTTCTCGCTCTCTCAGTTCCCCAAATGCGCCGCTACCGACAGCCGCCGCCGCCTCAGCCACCACTTTCGACGAGTTCGTGCGGAGTCGCTGGGCCGTCGCGCGCTCAGTTATTGGCTTATCGCTTAATCGAGTACGGCGTGCCAGTCGCCCGCCCGGAGGGAGGCCGGATTGGATTTCGGGCCGACGCCTCGTCCCGCGCGAAGGCTCCACCGGCGGCGGCGTTGAGGCGGGTGGGCCGCCCCAAGCGGCTCATTGTTGGACGTGGAAAAGTCGCTCTTCGACCAGTAGTTCCGTGGACTGCGTCAGTTCGGCAGCTGCGTGTATAGCCACGTGCTTTTTTTTAATTTAAAAAAAAAATTTTTATAACCTTTGTTTGGATTTCTCATCCAAGGAGCCGTTTTACTCTCGAGAGTCAGTGGTAAACATTTATTTATTTAACCTAAAAGCAATTAACTGTTTGATATTTTATGGGACGAAGTACATCAAATCCATCAAAAACATCAAATCCCGACTCTCGTATTACCGTAACATTCGTTTGATTTTTTAATATTCGTTCTTTGCTGAGGGATGACAGATTGCGTGTCCCAATAAGAAAATAATAATAATAATAATAATAATAACAACACTCTTTTGGCGTTATTAAATGGTGCTGACATACTCCTTTGGCGTTATTAAATGGAGCAATACCGACCTCGACATCCTCCAGAGGACAATTCGAACCGCTATGACTCAACACCGAAAACATCATCCCCATTCAAGTACTGGGCGTTTTACACTTCCAAGGTCGCAAGGAGGGCGAGGTATTGTAGATCTCATAAATCTACACAGCTCTCAAATTGCTTCACTGAGAAGATACTTCTTGGAACATTGTGGGAGAGTTCAGCAAGCAGTGAGCGCAGTTGATAACTATAGTCCTCTGAACTTGAAAAAGCTTGATCCGCCTGTTCAACCAATCATTGAAACGGAAGAGAAGATAACCTTATGGAAAGCAAAGGCACTGCATGGAAGGTACCCTCACGAGCTGAGTAAACCAGAAGTCGACATCTCTGCGTCGCACGCATGGCTCCAGCACGGGGATCTCTTTCCGGAGACAGAAGCCTTCATGATAGCTGTCCAGGACCAAGTGGTACCAACATTGAACTGCAGAAAACACATTCTGAGAGATTCTACCATTCATTCCGACTCGTGTAGAAGATGTGAGGCTGCAAGCGAAACTATACAACACGTGACAAGTGGATGTAGCAGCCATGCACAGTTGGAATACAAAAAGAGCCATGATGAAGTGGCGAAGCAGGTCCACCAATTATTGGCATTGAGAACGGGCCTACTCGTCACTTCCGTGCCGTATTATAAATATGTGCCTCAGAATGTGCTTGAAAGTCGTGAGCACACACTGTACTGGGATCGCTCAATTATCACTAACAGACATGTCGGCGGCAATAGACCCGATATAACGTACATTGATAGAAACCATCAGCAGGTTTTCCTCATCAATATATCAATACCCAATACCCACAACATATCGGGAAAATATCAAGAGAAGATCCAGAAGTAGACCGATCTCGCCCATGAAGTCGCAACTCAGTGGAACTTCAGTAAAGTGACGACTGTGCCTATAATAATATCAGCTATAGGAGTGATCCCAAAAATGACACTTCGGGCACTGGAGTGTCTTCACTTGGATACCAGGAATGTATATAATATGCAAAAGTGTGTAATTTTGAATACATGCCGTATTGTCAGAAGCCATCTGAACCTTCTGTAAAGCAATCACACACCTGGTCATCATTCCTGTGTGTGGTTGACATACCGACTAGTAGATACTGTGAATAATGTAAATAATAATAATAATAATAATAATAATAATAATAATAATAATAATAATAATAATAGTAATGGCGATCCGGGTAGCGGAGATGGCTAAGTCAGTAGTGACGTGGCGATCTCGAACGATAGGATCGCGGGTTCGAGTCCCGCCTCGGGCATGGGTGTGTTAGTGTATGTCTGTGTATGTGTGTCGTCCATTCATCCTTCATTATCATCATTATTCCATCTTTCATCCCTCAGGCCTAAGAACCCTGAGGAAAAAAATTGAATTCAGCGTAATGCTGATCCCCCCTCCTCCGAATGGAGGAGTAATATACGAAGTAATATTCTGGGGGTACTTAACAGAAAGACCCCCAGACATTTTCACAATTTTCTCCGAAACCGCTCCAAATTTTTTCTTTAAATTTGTTGTAAGAATAGAGTAAAATACACTTGAAAAGGTAGCATATTTCAGATTTTCACGGTTTACTCAAAATATTCGAAAATTGCAAAAGTTAGACTTTTTCGGCGTCTTCCTATAAAAAAAGATGTTTAAGAAAATTGTGCAGGTCTCATTTTCGTTGACATCCCCGATTTTCGGAAATTGGAAACCAAATTAACCTCAAAATTGGAAATTCCATTTCTTTGTGTTAGACATTTTTGATATCATTTTATATTTGAAATATATTATACATATGCTTACAATACAATATTTATTGTTCAGAAATTTGCATGACTCTGCAAAATCTCAATGTAACTCCGCAAAATAATAAGCCATTATCCCAAAGCAAGACGTTTTTCGCGCTCTTTGGAGGATCGTGGCGGAAACGCGCAAGTGGGTAGCACCGTGCGCGTAGCGCGCTTCATTCAAATTGAGCGACAAGTTTCGTAATAAGAGTTCTTATACTTCTCTCGATGAATTCGGACAAATGGAAAGACCCTCACTCCTAGAAAATCTTACCTTTTGATATTAACTAGATTTTCAGCTAAGCTGAAATTTGATGAATGTAATACAAATATAATTTACATTTACAAATTAACAAATTATATGTAGAAAAGTTTTTAATTTTTGGCACTTTCGAAAAATTATGGTTTTTAACGAAAATGAGACTAGCACCATTCACATAAATATCCTTCATACTATCGGACAATAAAATTTAATAAAAAATGTTGGAGCTATTTTTTGTTTTGGAAACGTCCCTGGGTATTCATGTAAAGGAAAAGGAATATCTAGAATTTCATATGATTAAACATTCTTTCATTTTTATAATTTATAAAGAAATTGAATTATATAACTGGTATAAAATGTATTACATAAGTATTACTAAAGGCGAGAACGTATGTGCTGTTTTAGCACCATTAGTTTTGAAAATTTTAGTAGCTTTCGCGCAATATTGCGCGCAACAATGAAAAAAAATAATTTTTTTCTCAAAAAGGCTCCAAATGTTTTCTTCAAACTTGTGCTAGAGGTTGTGCTGTGGGATTGGATGAGATGACGTAAACATCAGTTTGCTCTATTCTATTTTTTTAAAAAGAAAATTACAATTTTTTTTTTACTTTTCTCACGTCAATATTTACATTAATAAATTGCGGCGATTTGTTCACATTAATATATTTATGAGTACATGTGCTTGAAATATCGTCACATAAAGTTTCTCGATAAGTCAACCGTTTTCTGTGAAAACTAGCTCAAAATTCCGCACTTTTCTTAAAAGCGGCCCCAAATTTTTCAAAGAGAAGTGCCATTTTGGACAAGATTTTACTGTTGTGGAATATGTTTAAAATAATATTGCCGTTCTACAATTAGGAAACCGAAAAATTAAGAACATTTAAAAAAAAATGTACTTTAGGCCGCAACAGACGGCGATTGGCAAGAGTATGCGGCAAGTCCGAATAACTAGCCAAGACCAAAGGAAAAAGAAAACTAATAGCATAGGAAAGTCTGTGCCATTCTGTAGCACCACTAATTTTGCACTATCGATTTTTCTGGGGTCGAAAGTCTGCACGAATAGAATGACCGGCGTGGGTGTCTCATGGAATGAGTTGATACCACTGCAGGGCCTCTGACCGGAAGGTCTAAGGTTCAAGTCCCGGCGGTAGCGGGATTTTTGACACTAGCTACATAGCTGGGAGTTCTGTCGCTGTCTGGAGGGGAATACTACAGTCCCGTTGCTGTGGCCTGTAATTTTACGTTGTTTCTGCAAACAATACTAGGCGAATGCCGGAGCAGAACCCTAACAAGCGGGTCAAGGACTATGTGCGATCTTTCCATCTTCTTCCTTGTCCTATCCTCGTCCCTTACTTGTACACACACTTACAGGCACTTATGTCTGGAGTCATGTAGGGATCATTGAGCTTGTCCCGGCTGTGACGGTGACCCGCTGGTGGCGGAAATATCTGGTTGGCGAACAAACCACCAGGGGAAGATCACAACCACTCCCGCGATAAAAACTGCACCACACTTCCGGGACTGATGATCTTAGCAGTTCACCGCCCCGGAATCGTCAATCAAACGAATAGATTAATGACGTAAGCTTAATCGTTAGCTACACTTCCATACGTTCCTTGTCTTTCGAGAGTTTTCGCACGCCTTAAAATCATGCCTCTCGGAAGGCCATTTACACACCAGAAATCTTCAGGCTTTCGAGCTAAACTTATACCCAGGCGAACGTTACCATGCTATCTTCAACCGTGTATACTCATACAAGAATCAGGGCTTAACATGAAACGAATTGAGTGGGTCATTTAAATAGTTTCGTTTAAGCATCCAGCTGTTGTTTCCTAGTAATCACGTACCCACTAGCATGTAATTCAGTTCGATATCTCATATTTTGCTTTATATTTTCTTGCACAAAATAGTTCGGAGCACTTTCACATTGCTTTCAGCACATTTGATCTAACAGAGTGGGCTTTTTCTGGAAAAAGCGGGGGGGCGGGGGGGCGTGCCGCACGGGGTCCTGGGCCTGAGCGACTCGGGGCGCCCCGCGTGCCTGGGCGCCGCTCGCTCTAATGAAGCTTGGAGGCATTCTTCGGGGAAATCCAATGAGAAGTTTTGCCATTCTCCGCGCTGCGCCTTCCGACTTTCGCGCCGAGTTGGAGAAGGCATCCTGTCAGGTCGAGATTCGCGGCCCGTGATTTGCTTCAATTAATTTGATGTAAATTGATGTCATAAAAGTTCCTGATAATTATTTACTTAAAATGTAAGTTAACTTTCATATTAATCTGCTTAAAATCTTTCAGGTAATTGTATTTTATAGTGAACCATCTTATCCAATATCAACGAATTTTATATCAATAAACAGGCTAGAAGATATTGGAGAAAAGCTCCCTCCAATGTTTGCTGCACTAATTCTAATTGATACTTACATTCTTTGTAAAATCATATTTTTTCATTACATTTACGTCTCGTGTGATCTAGAGCAGATCAAAAAAAATTTCATACACGTACATTCAATAGGTATGATCTTATTATTTTTTCCCATTAACCCTTGCTTATGTTAGTATTTTATGTGGTAAATGTCGTAGCAGTTTAGATTGAGATACTGTCCTTTGTTTCATTTAGGTCGTAAAAAATTCCCTGAAAGAATGTAAAGCGCTCAACGTTACTTTTAAGGGAATGGCTCAACTGCTGAGGCTTGACAAAAGATATGTATTGAGTAGAATAATTTTAGGAAATACGTGAATGACTCCCATGAGGGGCCTAACTAAAGTAAAAAAAAGGCCTAAGGCAGTACACGAAGGGGAGGCTCTCCTTTTAAAGCAAATATCCCGCTTATTTAATGTGTATTTATACACATGATGTTCGGAAGGAAACGTGACAAAAAAACCGATTCAATGGGAATTTTATGAACGTTTTTTTTAATATGTAAATAAAACGTACGCCATCGTGGCAAGCCACACACTACTTTCATACAGCCAGTGTTTATGTATACTAGACATTCAATCACAGGGTGGCCAGCGAACCTGGAGTTCTTGAAAACTGAGAAAAACAAATGTAAAAAAACAAAAACAAAACAAAAAAAAAAAACCTGGAAAACCGGAAAATAATGGGAATTTGATTTGAAAACTAGGATTTATTGTTCTTTTCATATTTATCCCCCATCGTTTAACATAAATTCACATACGGCATCGTATTCAGTAAAGTGATTTAACAGAACATGATAGTGGCGAGTGATAATCGAAGTATATATATGAAAAGTGCGACATGTATGCTTGAGGATTGCGGTTTCCATGACTCGCGCATCACAATAATTCTAACTCTACCGCGTGTATAGGTGCAGCTTAGGTGCGGATGTCAGAATTTTATTGCAGTCGCCGACCACATGATAAAGATGTCCTGTAGCACAAAAACTTAAAGCTCTCGGGTACTACTGCGTGGGTGTTAAGAGGTCTATTGCTATTTGAAAGCTAATCCAGACGCGATTCTATTTTTTCTAAAATCTCCAGGGACACCGCCTTCAATATCCTGCGTCTGGTTACGAGCTGAGCATCGTCCAAAAGTCATACTTTTTTGGTTTTGTTTTGAGAAATTGGTTGTTCTAGATTCAAAAGTTATTAAAAATACTCAAAGGTTAATCATGAAAATGAACTCCTTTCTTTATATTTCGTTACTCGCGTGGCACGAGTAGAGCTCGCACGCTGTATTCCGACCAGCGCAGCCATTATTTAGTTTCTTTCTTTGTTAACATTGTTAATATACTTTTCTTATTTATCTACACCTACACTTTAATTTAATACACATTGAAAAGAAACATAATTCTAGAAAATGTTTGAAGCCTTTATATCCTCGCGCGCTTTCTTGAGCCATTTCGCTAGATGCGAGAGTAGTGGGGGTTGGTTATTTTGACGTCAGGACTAATAACAAATCTGTAGCTCGTTTCGATACAAAATAGGTTCTATTGTAGGGGAGCGAACATTTCAGGTTATTAGACTCTGTTAACAATGTTCATTACTATCACTGGTTCATAATTCAAGTAATGTTATAGTAAAGAAGTGAGGGTACGTATTCCAGAGCTCAAGGAAACGCGCGCACTTCAACAGTAAAATAATAAAATAACAAAGTCCACGAAATACAGTGTACGCTTTGATGCACACTAACCTCAAAACAAGAGTGTAACGAGTCGTCGATGGCACGGTGCACCGCTCGGTCAAAATTTAACGAATATTTTGATAATTGTCAAGCGAAACGACCTTGGTGAAACGTAAATACGTTCAAACATGCGTTTTGTGAGCATATGAAAAATCAATTGAGATTTTTTTCTCGTTTATTGTTGTCACATGATACTATGTTAATGATTCTCGGGATGCGCGTAGAGTTCAGGGGAGTGTGAGTCATAAATGAATAAATCAACAACAACGCCCCCACATGGCCGATTTAATGCAAAAGACTCTTTAAACACTCCCATTACTAATAAGAACAAAATGTGAACATTTCAGCGTAATCGGTGGAGTAGTTTTTGCGTCTATGCGCGACACATATACGCACGTTCCCCTTCACGTAGTCGGCCATTGTACGCCGCCGTGACCGCTGCTTCAATGACAATCGCAGGTGGGCGTTTGCCTCCTCCAGGTCTGGTCTGCTTGTCTGCGGGGCGATGTGGTTTTCGTGCAGGACGGTCCACGCATCCGCCACTGCAGGTGCCTGGACGTGACCGATAGCTCAGTAAAGGCCCAATCACAATGCAAACATACACATAAGAATGTCGTTAACATAAAAGTTAGGACTATGTCTATAAGCGGACTCATTTACAATGCGTTCGCATAAGCATAACACGTAGGACGTTAACTTAAAAGCTTGCTAGCGTCAAGCGCCTGTCTATGCTTAAGTAAGACATATGAAATGAACCAATCACACTACGGTAACTCAAAATCGAGAATCGAAAGAGGAGCGAAGTTAATAGGCGAACCAAGGCCATATGGGGTATGGACACAGTCGGCACCTCCACATCGATTCTCACATCCAACCAATAGTAAACTAGAATACCTCACAGCCAATAGAAACTCTTATTTTTCTTACGTTTCTGTTAAACATTGTGAATACTTTAGTCTATCACTTATGTTAATGTTTACGTCTATGCGTTATGCTTATGTTTACGTTTGCATTGTGAATGGGCCTTAATGCCGAAGCCGGGAGTGTGCGAGGCACCATCAAACCACATGCGCGATCGTCTCTGGCGTGGTTATCGCCGTGCACATTGCCTCGGCGAGAAAACGTCGATTGACTGGATGGTCGATGGTTCAAATGTTATGAACAGTGCTGCGAGTATGTATTTGTACACCGGCAGCCTCATGTTACCCTCTATGGTCGAGGCAAGGTGCCCACCTGATGAAGCTCACGGCAAATACGCAGCCCGGTACAGGTCACACAGACGATGCACAAGCAGTCCTCGGGATTGTCTGGCGTAAGTTCAGTGTGAACTGAGCTTATGCTTTGATAGCCACAGAAATAATAGCACTGAACTGACTCTACTCTTGATGTCATTATATTTACCAAAAAGCAAATTAAAGCTAAAATGGTCGTTTAACTATAAACATAGTCAATTTGTCTGGGCATGCAGTGCGAACTGATGCAGTGTCAACTTATGTACTGAAATCAACCATGTCAACGTCATGACCGACACTACGAACAACTTTGGAGTCTAAATTGAATAAAAAAGAAGAAAACAAACTCTATTGACATTGCCTGTGGGCTGTTTGCCTTTTTGATGTTTCGTGTTCCTGCTGGGTCAGTGCCTTCAAGAAGATGATACCTGACATGTCATGTGTGTAACACATGAGACTTTGCGGTACATCTGCACTGTCAAAAAGTGATGCTTTGAGTCCCTTTCATGCCTTAGAGTTTGGAACGTTCATTTCAACATTATTGTATTTTCTAAAACATGTAAGGATAATATTTTGGAACTCTGCTTTCGACAATTCATTTTAAAATAAAACACATTCAAAATAGGTTTATTTCTGAATTAAATCTTTCGTACTTCGAGATGTTTTCGCTTCGACGTTTCAACAGAAATACACTTTTGCGGTTCCCCAATACCGAAAAAATATTTTTTTTAAATGTCGGTCCGTCCGTCCGCCCGTCGGTCCGTCCGTCCGCCCGTCGGTCCGTCCGTCCGCCCGTCGGTCCGTCCGTCGGTCCGTCCATCAGTCTGTCCCTCAGTCTGTCCGTCGGTGTGTCCGGCAGTCCGTCCGTCTGTCGTAGGTGAACAACATTGGCACCTAAACTATGCGTAGGATTGTTTCCAGGGACATTCCAAAAGTTTTCTCAAAAGTGGCTCCGATTTTTTTCTTTAAAGCTTTGCAAAGGCGTGCGTCACACACGCGTCATTCGGCGAATCCCGAGTAGTGTGGACTCTCGCTATTCGCCGAGCGCCAACGTTCGGTATTCGCCCTACTCACCCCATGTCTGTCTTCGGGACACATCAAAGGTTGTGAACATTCGCCGAGCACATCAGCTGTTCGGAATTGGGCAAGCAGTAGCTCGCTGCTCGGCGGTTGCCGAATGTGTGGAGCCGCTTTAAGATGAGAACAAAATACATTCGTATAAATGGGTGTGTCTGATTTTAACTGTTAACTCTGAGATATCGAAAATTGCTAAAGTTTGGAATTTTTTCTTGATAGATTTTTATTTGAAATAAAATTTGTTCTGCCAAAAAATATTGACGGGTTTGTTTATTTTGAACTGCAAAATTGAGTGAAAGTACTTGGATGTTCGGGCAAGAGAGGAACTTGGCTGAAGCGCCGTCGCAAAGAAAGAAAACGTTTTTATTAGTGTTTTAATGTTTCAAAAGATAAACAGCTTTCACTGTCACGTACAACTAGTGTAAAATAAAATATTAAAGATTTTTAAATAGTAACGTCTAGATATTTATTATGTTTCTAATAGATGCATGCTATGTTGATTCGTTCGTTGTATTGCCTTTTGAATACAGTACGGCCGTGAAGTCAAAAAAAGGAGATGTATTTGATGACAGTTGCTTCTCAGCTTTGTTATGCGACGTCCAGTGCTCCGAATCACGGTAGATTACTTTTCCGTTGCCGCATACGACAGCATTTATTTGACCAGGAGAAACAACGCGAGTAAAGAGGAGAAATTTTGCATGGAAATTGCCTCATTTTCTAATTACCTTAAAGTAGGAGCGACCGTTTCGCACAGTCCAGTTACGCCGCTCTCCGCAGGAGATCATTATTCATGCCAGCGGTGCGGGGATCGCTGTTCTGCGTCCGCGGGGACGTGCAGCGCGTTTTAATTTTCTCCCCCTTTGGTGTCCTACGCAGGCCCGGCGGGGGCGGCCCTTTGGTGCTGGTTCAATAGACGGAGCTAGGATGCGAAGGCCTTAATTACGAAGCAAGCCTGTAATGAACATTGTGAATCTCAGCGTTCTAAAAATAATAGTTTTGCTTCCGTTGGTGAAGCGTGTTATGGCTGTTATACTTACGTCACCACGTCATTTGGTTTTGGTCGGTTTGATGTGTCTTATATGGGTCATGGGGAAGAACGTAAAATATGTTGTTGACTGAATTTTGAATATATAAAATTACTGAAAATTAATTGTTTTGTGCAAATTATTCCTTTTTAGGTATTACATTTATATAAATCCGTTCCATCCATTCCTCTAAAGATTTTACCTGACGGATCTTTCGTTTTGTTATATGGATATCGATATGAGCAAATACTGTCTTGCTGAATAGCGAGAACATTGGATGCATATATTGCATCTAAATTTGTACAAGAGAGGATTTGTATTCCTAATGGAATAAGGATACCCAGATTTATAGAAAAAAACTTTGAATAATCCACAAAATTGATTTGTTTGCAATAAGGCTTTCAATTTCGCTATATCCGTTTTCTTATTAGATTTTGCGTGCGCTCGAGCAGGCCGCATTATGTTGCTCAAGGCTTTTTTTTATTGAGACTTCTTATTTGTCGGGACCCGCGCGCCCAGCGCCGCGACCTCCCTTGCGTGGGCGGGACGGCGGAATCGCGTGGGCGTCGCCGCGGCGAGTGAGGGACGGACAGACGGACGGCGCGCGCGGGCGGGCGGTGACGGCCACGCGTCCCGCCCGCGCTCCCGCCCTTGCCCTCGCCCTCGCCCTCGCCCTCGCCCTCGCTCCCGCGCCCTTTCGCCCACCACCGCCGCCGAATGCCGGCCGCCCACTCGGCGCGCGCACACACCCCTCCGCCTCCCGCGATCGATCGCTTTGGAGCGCGCGCGCGCGCGCGCGCAGGGCGCTGGCTGGCCACCGCCGCGCCTCCACCGCAGCCGCCGCCGCCGCCAGTCGCCCGCGGTCGGCCCGTGTCGTGCGGCCGCGTCGCTGCGCGATCCGCCACGCCCGCGCCGCGCCGCGCGGACGTCGCCTGCGCCGCCACCGCGCGAATCCGCCGCCGGCGCTCTGCTTACGTCATTGCGGTGCGCACCTCGGGCCGGCCGCCGCCGCGCGACACCGCCCGCGCCCGCCCGCCCGCCCACTCGCGCCCTCGCGCCCTCTTCCTGCGGCCACTTGTTGAGGCCGCCAGCGCCGGCGTGCGCCCGCGGCCACCTTCACACGTCCAGTGAGGCCGCGGCGTCGACTCTCGACCTACGCGCGTCTGCGGCACCTCTCGTCGGGATGGCGTTGCGGGCGCGTTGGCAATCTAACACACCTGCTGAGACGATTTTACGGCCGTGGCGACGTATTTATAGAAGATTGGACAGTGCATTACGACTTCTACAGAATTTGAAGATGGTGCAGTAGAAGCTTAGACTTGCAACTCTGACGCGTTGCGATTTTCTGCCTTATAATGACGGCGATAATACTTTACACGTACTACGTGGAATTCTTGTGCAAAAGACAGCTGACTATATATTGTCTAAAGCACCGTCAGTCTGATGGCCTAAAAGTTTAGAGAAGTGATAGTGACAAATCATTCTTGAATTTGGGCTTTTGAATGTACTACGCTTCGTAGAGCGAGTATTATCTTCAGAAACGAGATTGTGCACACCATCAAAACAAAGTTAAAAAGTGTACAACTTGCTTCTTAATCGAGAACTCTCACGGTATTGCTGGCAAGAACATAGAACAGCAACGGGCGAGGTCTTGCAAGGCGTTTGCGATCGTAAGGAGTTAGTACTGGTGCCAGCGTGTTGGAAGGACGGGCGTTTGAGTCTGCGCCCGCGCGAAGCATCTCCCCCCGCTCGCCCGGCAGCAGGCCAGGGCGGCGCGCGCGAAGAGCCCCGTCGAGCGACATGCAGCTTCTGACGCTCAACTCGCTGCTCAGTTCACCTGGTGTTCGTCTTCTTCCTGTTCCTGGTGGGCGTGTCGTGCTGGTGCATTACTTGCCGTCGTCCCCGGCGGCGCAAGGCGTCGGCGTCGGCGTCGCCGCCGCCCGCCGCCGCCCGCCGCCGCCCGCACGCCTGCGCGTCGTGGTTGGCGGCGGCGCCGCGCTCGTCGGCGCCCGTGCACCACGTGTAGGCCGGTCCGCCGCCCCGGCTCAGTGTGTGTGTTAGCGCGCGCGCCCGGCCGCCCCCCTCCCCAGGTACGTGCAACCCATGTCCTGGAAGGCGGGCACCCGCCACGTGCGGACCACACCACGAGCGGGCCCTGAGTATCGACGAGAAAGCAGCTCGACGATGCAAAAAGATGTCTTCCATTATACAATATAAAATACGCACGCACAGTACCTAAAATGAGGAGTGAGCTGGTCGTAGCGTTTCATTGGAACAATTGAGAAACTTTGCATATTCGCATTGTAATTCGTAATTCGAGTTTTCGAGAAGTACATATATTTATGTAGTTTCATGTATTTTTGGTGAATTTCGTTTTAGAGGAACTAGCTACCGCCCTTTTGTGTAGCCATTCCTATGTAACCCCCAAAAATGAGTGGTTCATGGTTTATATATTGAGCTCACTGTGCCTATTCAGAGATTGGACGTCGAAACATGTTAATACCTAAATGACAGAGCATATATTTTATGTATTTATTTTTCGTTAACATTTTGTGTATAAGAATGGAAGTTTGGAAACAAAGTTATGTTGTACTCGGGGAATAATGCGTGTTTCTTCACCTTCCGTTCTCGTTGTTTTATAATGGTAATGTTCTACCTTCCGGGCATTGTACGTGATTCGTTCTTATAAATTCTAAAAAAATATAGATTGTGAATTGTGAAAGGAGATAAATTCATTGATGAATTATTCTGAGAAGAAAAGAAAGACGAAACAACTTTATTAGATTTTACTAATAATTTGTGCTCCTCTGTATGTTTTATTACTTATTAAGTTATGTTAAATTGTATTCCTATGAATTGTAAAAATAATTCTGTAGAACATGTTTTATAATCCACGTTATGTATTTGTTTTACTTCTAGTAACTACTTCCTCCTCCTTATTAATCCTTGTTTTCAATTTTGTTGGAATACATATTTAAAAGCAATCTCCAAAGAAAGCGTTTAATACCTATATATCCTCGATATCTTGACGTGTCTCAGGATATTGTTAATATTCATCTAATTATATTATACCGCGCCATATGCGACTTTATCCGTATTCAAAATACAGCAATACGATTGAAGTGTGTAACTTGTTCAGATTATTTTTTAATATCTGTGAATGGAAGTATCCTTGGGGTAAAGTTTTCCCAGAATGGTAGAAATATGTCTTTCAGAGAGGTCCCAAGTAGAAGTTTAACAGTTATTAGAGCTATCTATTGGAGCGTGTTCTTTATTAGATGTAGGAAACTATTATGTTAATGAAACAGATACTGCTATCTTTGAGTAAGTTAATATTTTTGCAATTGATAAGAATCACGACTACCTCATGGTGGGTTATTTTTGTTTCCAAAGCAGTAACTACGAGGAAGAGGTTACGGAGATTTAGATGGGTGAGGCAACCCAGAGTTATGAAAGCGGAGAAAATGTATACAAAAGTGAATCCAAAGAATTAGAATAGTGAGGCCAAATTTTAAAGTACTCCCTTGAAAGCTTAGATCGAAAAATCAGCAATTTAGAATTCTGTTAACCTCAATTCATGATTGATGTATGTGACTACTTGCTACTTGTACCCCACACTACGTTTACGCGGCAAGGACACAGTATTGCAATTCTGCGGGGGAAATGTTTTGACAGGAAAGCTATTGTTGGGCCCTGGTAACGAAACAGTTGATATATCCCTTTCCTATTTCAGTAAAACACTTCCTCTTTATCAGTATTTGTAGTCAGGATGCAAGCTTTATAGGTCCTTCATACTGAAAAATCGATTGACGACAAAACGCCTGTTTGTCTGCCTATTAGTCCCTGACCAACCGTAACGCCTAATTCAGACTTTTCCAACGAGCGCATGTGCTCGGACTGGCTCGCTTGTGGTTGGCTGCGATGGAAGGTGTAGAGTGAGTACTGGATGGGCAGCGCCTTTTGACCGAAGATTAAGCGAGCGACCCTCGGAAGGGTTTGACACACACGCCGTGAATCGCAGACCCCATGTAAAGTTTCCAATCAGAAGAAGTTGCGAATTGAGCGCAACCAAAGCATTACAATTCCTGACGGTCATTTTCGTAACTATACTGTTTAATGTTGACTTGCGTGTAAACAAGAAAAGCATGGTCATTGTTTTAGTTATTCAAGCATTCTTCTTTAAAAATTATTCTTGCCGGATATGTCGGTAAGAACTGCTGCCAACGGTACTTAATATGTGCGTGGTTGCTGCGTGAGCTTGCGGGATGTCAGCAAGCCCTTAAAGTTACAAAAGATACCGCCGATGTTCACGCTTTCTATGAATAGTTGGACGTTTAAAAGACGCTATTCATATTTTTCACAAATTAGCCAATTTTTATGCCAGGAAGTTGGCGAGGCGTGACCTATAACGTTCAGGTGATTTTCTCCAAAATTAATATTCCCCGATGAATGTTAACTACTCAAGGCCCTTCCGGATATTTTGATTTTTGGAGGTATTTAACAAGAAGCCTCAACATTTTCAAAATCTCTTAAAAAATGTGTATTTTTTATTAACTTTTGTCCTCGAGTAGCGTAAAGAACGATTAAAAATGGCGCTAGGTGCATTTTCGTTAAAATATCTGAATTTTCGAAAATTGAAGAAGTTGAAAAATACTTTAGGCGTCTTCCTTTAGCGACAGTATTGAAGATAGATTTTTTTCGAGGACATCTTAAAATAAGGCCATGTACAATACGAGAAGTTTTCGCATAATTGTACGTGAAGTGTAGGCACTTTTAAAACTATTATGTTCTCAAAAACCTGGTCGAAATTTGATCTTTACATTTTACTGTCTTTTATACGTACGTATGTACGGAGTAATATAAGTAATAGAAAGGAAGATTTGTAATGTTGCGGGAAAAGCTAGTGGTGCTACAATAGCATGTACTTTCCCGCGTTATTGTTAATGGCAGTTACATTCCAAATATGCTTTTTTTTGTTTCAATATTTTCATTTTAATTTAAAATGTCAATTTTCATATTTCTATTTAATTCATATTTTCGTTTTAATTCAAATGCTTAAACGAAAACAGCTTTCTGCCATTGAATTTAGTGTATTTACGTTCTACGTAAATAAACCATAAATGTATTTTAGCCGTAAATAAAATTACAGTAGGGAACAAGATTTTTACCTCCGGGAGATAGAATGCGCAACATCCTCGATTTTATCCGTAGATTACGAATATCACCATAAAAACGTTATATCACGGCACTGTTATTAAATATACCGTATCATACCGTATTTTGCTATTAATGAATATACATGAAATTGCACTGGAACATATGTAGAATCAATACCCATAAAATCTATTTAAAATTATATATTTGTTCTGCTCATCTATGCCACTTTCATGAGATGTCAACAAAATCAGACTTTCGTGCTTTTTCAAGTTTTTATTTTTTTCTCTTCTGTATTCGAAGATTGCCGCCTTTATTCTCGCGTCTGGTAGTCGCGCTCAATTACGAGTAGGCCTTCGTGGATGTTTTGAAAACAAGTCAGTGCTCCTTCATATTTCCTACTGCGCATCAGTCATCGAAAGGAATTATTTTAGTTCCTTACCTTATCGCAAGTAGACAAGTGTCCAACTGTTGGGGTGGCAGATTCGGAGTCAGTCGGTGTCATGTGTAACTGTACCCGCAGTGCGCGTGAAGTTCGTGTCTGGTTTGCGTGAGCCTAAAATAAATTAAAACATTATAGTTTTTATGAAGTGATATTCTTCGATGATCCGTAGAATTGAGTCGATTCGATAAAATGCAAATCATTTCACATCGAAAGTGGGTAAATAACCCCGATAACTTCTGTTACGATTCTCGAAGATTTACCTCCAAACTTCAAGGGAATATATATATACATATATATATATATATATATATATATATATATATATATATATATAAAATTACAAAGCTTGCGTATTCTTTATACGTTGGCTGTGGTGTTTGTGTTCAGGATAAATCATGGCTGCTCACCAGTGTTGTGTCGTACGTCGCGGCTTGTGTCAGCTGATGTCGCGGCTTTTGAATTTGAAACATTTTATTTTGGAGTGTAATTTACACGAAGTCCCTGGGATATTTTCCACATTTCCAAAAAAATGGCTCCATCGTTTTTGATTAAATTTTGTTATTGGATAGTGTGAAGGGCGTTTAAGATAATGGTTGTAGTTCTCATGTTGAAAAGTCTGATTCTTCGAAAAATTGCCGAGTCTCTTCGATTTTTTTGCCGAGTTTCTACAATTAATATATTAAAGAGATTTTTCTCTTGATGAAAACTGTTTCTTAAAGATAGATTTTGGAATGAAGCCATATACAATTTTTCGAAAATTTGAGTACTTTTCGCGTAATTTTTGGTGAAAATACGTGCTGTTTTTGCACCACTAGTTTGTTTTACAATGCCTAAATGAGAAACATACACTTTCCGTGTGTAATAATTGTTATTTGGGGCTTCTCAGAATAAGTGTAGTAAACGTGCAGTGCATGTGGGGTGTCGAAAAATATCAGTTCGGCTTTCACTTTCAAATAAATAAGTAACATTCGTAAGAGAAGCATATTGCATTTGCCCCTGAATGATAGGCAACTCTTCATTGAAGGCTGTTTGGCGGGGTGCGTTCGGACAGATTTTGTTCATCATCATAACATGACGAATTACTCACTCATCAGGAGAAAAGTCACCATTGTATAACTTCGTTCTATGTAATTTCCTACCACTTGTGCATTGGCAGATTGTGACCATCTTTGATCCCTACACCCCTAGCAGTGCGGACCATTATTTCTAAGATAACAGTAGAATCCCGGTAATCTGAACTTATAGGGGATGTGGCCTGTACGGATTATCCAAAAATGTACCATCAGTACAAATATAATATATATATATATATATATATATATATATATATATATATATATATATATATAGGATTCACCGGACGATACAACGTAACGTGCGATATGAGAAAATGGCATCGTAGCGTAGCTACCGCGTTATCACATCAAGCAGATTCAATTCCTTAGGGGAAAATATTACAAGTTTAGCAAGTTCCTCTAAGTGAACATTACTGCAATATAAACATGTGATATACATCGAAGTTACCAATGCAGTAGACCGTCTTTTCGACAACTTGTACCTCGATAATTTGTTGTTCCGTTCTATGTATAAATTGTGTAATTAAAAAATTATTTCTTTACAAATAAGCATTTTATTTATTTTGTTCCTTCATTTTGTTCGGGTTTTCCCAAATTTCTGATTTGTTGTTGTTGTTGTTATTATTATTTTAGAAAGGAGACTAGATGTTGATTCATTTATAATTTTATTATTAAAAAACACACGAAAGTAGATATAGATAGATTACTCGAACAATTAGTACTTTTACAGCTTCGAAAGTACTATAAAACTAGCAAAATGTGGGCACGCTGACACTGTAAACTATTTTAAAAATAGTTTCATGTGTTAAAAATGTCTTTCATACTTCATTTCTTTCGTACCCAACTTTATTTAAATATGTTATTTTAGTATCTGACATTGGACATATCAATGAATCGTAGTAGCTGATAATGTTATACTCCCGACCAAAAGTTCCCAACACCCAAAGGTCTTGTGTGTTACCTCCGTACGGGATGTGAACTGGTTTTATGGCAATTTCAAAATTATAATCATCGTAACAAAAAATTGCAGGTTTTGATAGAAATAATTAAATTTTACTACAGCTACATTTTTGCGTTTTTTTGGTCACTTGCACAAAAATTTGAATAGCACAATGGCATTTGCAAAAATGCTAAATGCAAAAATACAGATTAATGTGAAGTTGAACATAACGTTCATTCATTCTGTAGCATTACTCACAGTTTTGTTTTCTCCATATTCACTTGAAATTCTTCAAGTTCAATAAGTTTCGAGGCAATACTGTTCATAGGTATTCTCAAATATATTTTCAAAATACGATAATAATTCGACTTGAAGTTTTTGGAAATTTCTAGCGTGATTCTAAAACACATGAGTTCCCCATCAGGAGGCAGAGGCGCGTCAAATGACATATTATACGTCTCGATTGGTGCACGGAAAGTGGACTAGACGTCAGTGACGGAATGGAAAAAACACACCTGCACGTCCGCACACTCAAGAGTTTCACTGAAATACTGTATAGTGATTTAGTTGTGGTAAGCATATCGCATTGTTTCTCGTAGTACGTACAGTTGGTGGCCAAATTTTTAGAGACAGTACTCATAATAGTGTAATTTCTTGTTTAAATGATCTTTTGAGCAAAGGGTTTGACTTTTATAAGATTTGTAGCATACTGTTTTTAATAAGCGGCAACACAGGATGCCTGCGTTATTTAACATGAAATGTTACTTCTTATTCTTCTAAAGTTTCTTCAAAACTGATGTTGTAATGAGGACATTCAAATATTGTTTTTAGTTCTTTTGGAATGTTTTTCCTCTTCAAAATATTCAAAACGGAAATTTTTTCCTTGCTGCATTACTTTACTCAATTTTGCGTGTAAATTTCATCACAGTTTACAATATAACGTCACAACCTGTAAGTTGTTATTTTTTAGTATGGTAAGGCTTCAGACACGTTTCCAATGATAATTAGAGAAATAAAACACTATTACTTGCCTCTACACATTGGCAGATACATATAGCAACTATTACATGCGTTTCGTAAACTGTCCTTAAGAGAATTAAAAAAAAATCAGAAGTAACTGTTTGTAACTGAAATTTCCATCATTCCTTTCCTTCCCCCTCTCTTTATTCGCCTCGCCAAATCCCCTCCTTCTCTCCCCCTATCCACCAGCTCGCTTTCTCCGAGAGCCCAGACTCCAGTTCTAATTATAATTAGAACGTTAATAATTATTAAGGTTCTCCGCCATTGAAACTTTAAGATGAGATTATACAGTGTAAATGAACTCGCACTATTGTTTGTGATAACTCAGGATGTTTAAATTAATTACTGAAATAATTACAATATATAACGATTCGCAAAATGTCACTTACCTGAATATCTATAGATCTCTTGGATTAAAAAAAATGTATATTCTGTAATTTTCACGATATCATTTCACTGTACAACATGCCAAAATTGCCATGAAAATGGGGGATGAGAATATCTATCTATCTAGAGTAGTAGTTCTTAGGTAAGTTTGAAAATCGTCTTAGAAATGGAAAAATAGGCTGAAGTGCAAGGGGCCATAAGAGTTACGGGACGTTTCATGATCAAAGGAACGGCTGAAAGAGCAGTTTACTATCTTTCCTCCGCCCCAGTGTCCTTGTAAAATAACCTTGTTTGAAGTTCGCAAGTCAGCAAAAACATGCGAAGAATTATAATGTCAAAAGTTCAAATTCTTGTTTCATCAGATACTGCAAATACAACACAAATGGCCTTTCGGAAAAATCTTATTTGTACGATATCGGTCATGTAATACCTCGCCAATAGCTGACTTCGTAAGTATTTATCCAAGTATTTATCAGTAGACTACTTTCATTATGTAAGTGTTATTTCGTAATTTATTAGCATTGAAATGTATCAAGGGAGTTCGTTTGCCTTTTCTAAAGGAAAATATGAAATTGTTTTGCTGTTATCAACAATAATAGTACATTTCATATAAATGAAATACAAATATCAACAGACTTCCTAGCTTTAGCAATAATTGGACTTAATTATTCAAAAACGTACCGACACACATGTCATTAGAAATTTCATATGAAGCTTCAAAGTTACAACTGCATTGTAATTTTGTTTCGTGTATTACTTTTCCGTATACGTACGTATATACGGAGTAACATACGTAGTATAGGGAAAGTTGTGTAGTGCTGTGGAAAATCGATTTCGATATTTCAACGGAAATACACGTTTTGGGGCCCTCAATACCAAAAGTGTTTTAAATGTCTGTCCGTCCGTCTGGTGTATGTAAACAACACTAGCCCCTAAACCGTGCGTAGGATTATTTCCAAATTGAAGAAGCCCGTGTCTATTTGGCCTGAGTCGAAGCTCTGGGGTTTTAAATATCATTCATTAGTTTTTGAGATTACGTTACATGAAGTCCCTGGGACATTTTCAAATTTTTTTTCAAAAATGTGTTGAAATTTGTTCTTTAATTTTATTATAAGACTAGAGTAAAATGCACTTATCAAGGGGGCATATGTCCGATATCCAGGGTAACTCTAAATTTTTCGAAAATATCAAATTTGAATTTTTTTTCAGTGTCTTTCTACAACTACAAAAGTTAAAAATAGAGATTTTTCCTTGAAATGAAATTTGTTATCCATAATTTGTTCTTTCATTAAGGTCAAGTATATTTTTTTTGAAAATTTTGGTAGTGTTCGCGCAATATTACGTGCAATTTATGCAATAAAAAAACAAGATTTTCTCAAAACCGCTCTCAATTTTGTTTTTAAACTTTGGGAAGGTATTGTGTTTAATGCACCGTATAAGATGATAAAAGTCCTATTGCTATATCCTTTTGTTTTTCAAAAAATACAAACATGTATTTTTTTACTTGTCTCTAACGTTCATATTTACATTAGCGGCAACTTGTTCACGATATTATATTTATGAGGACATGTGCTTTACATAATGTCACATCAAGCTTCTCGAAAATTCAATCGTTTTTATCAAAATTAGCTCACAATTTCGCATTTTCAGAAGCACTCAAACGTCATTTTTATAGATAATGATATTGAAATGTGCTGTTAATGTATTTTGCTGTATCTCTATAGCAATAAAATCAATAATTGTGGGGAAACTATTTAATTTTGACATCATTGGATGTAGTGAACCTCTGATATAATGAACCAAAAACGTTCACTACAGCTGGAGTCAACTATAATTGTTTTCAAAGTTTTAAAAATTTTAATCTTGTAATATTCCCAAGAATCTTGCTCGATCGCTCCAATAGATGTTATTTTTTTAAGAACTTGGAATTTGGGCAGTCAAGTTCGGATGTGCTTTTTTATGCTCTGCTTTAATGCACAAATAAGGTTTTTAATGCAGTCCTTTTTGAGTTTATTCTTACTCAATGGTGTTCATAGCAGCCTGTGAAGTACAAATGGTGATTTATTGAGAAGTTGATTGAAACTTAATATTGCCTCATATTGTTTCTTTTATTGTTGAAAATTTTCAATAACTTTATTCGCATTAGTTTGTGGATTTATGTTAGTGTTATATAAATTACTAAAGTGACGTTGACATGAAGTATTTTGAATACCTCCCTCTCCCACCTGTAACGCACCTGCAAGCGCACTTGAACCCCTTTCTAAATGATTACGTAATACTTGCGAGTACACCCCTCCTTGTGTGCAGGAAGTCAAAATAAATGATAGCACAGCAAAGTAATTGTTTACATTTTATTTGTGTTATATAATGAAATTTATGAAATTAGTTGGCGATTCCAACTACCTCTATCAATAAGATAGAGGGCACGTTTTGAATGAAGGAAGGACGCGTAGGCGAGAATATTTCTAATCACAAGACATGCACAAACCGTCTTGGATGGCGCATGGGTGAAAGCCAATTTAATTGGATTCAAAAATATGCTTCAGATCAGTTTCTAAAATGTTATTAGTAATCTTACAAATACAATGAAAAGTTCATAAAAAGTATTTACATTTATTGTAACAATTATAATTTTAATTTATATATGTTTTGTAAACAAAAGAATTAGTTAAAATGTATTGGTATAAGATTTCAAAAAAAAAATATCAGCACGTAATGAAAAATGTGAAAAATATTAATGTTACATAAAACGTAACGAATACCCTCTACCCTTATGTAAAGCAGCGTAACTTTGCCTCAATAACCCTCCCCATCTCTTTAGCGTTACGTAATTTATGGACTACCCTTCACCAGTGTCCGTGTATTTTAGTTATACATTTCGAATTTAGTGATTTCTCCATCACGTTAGTATCGACCTCCTTCCATTTTTTGTAATTTTTCCCAACCTCTTCGGCGCTCTACAAGTATGTTAATTACGCTGCAACAGTTATCTAGAGATTGTGAATTATTAATCGACACAGCTATATAATTATTCTCTGACGTACCAAGTTAGAAACCATCTCTTCTCATAGCCCCCTATCTTTGCGAGTTACGTCTATCGTGCGCTTCTATGTATTTTTATTTGCTGTTCACCTCTTAACGATAAGGGAGTCAGTTGGCCACAGTCACCCTTGTATTTAAAAAAAAACAATTTGAGCGAAAGTGACTTATCTACTTTATAAATTTTTTGTTTGTATTTCTCTGTGGAACTCTGATTTCTTCCCGGACTTACTTTACAATTGAGGGTCAACCTTTTCCCTGATAAGCAGGGCATGTCCAGCCAAAGGCTAAATTAGTATGTGACGTTAGGCTGGGATTGGTTCTTGCGGTGGCGTGTTGAGTGAAAATATGTACGTATTTTTCGATAGTTTACATCTCGTCATCATAAATAGCTAGAAGATTATGTGCACTTTTTGTAGTAATAACTTTTCATAAATTATCTTGTACTGTAATTTCAATATTCTGAAAGAAGTGTATTCGTAACGATAAACTAGTGGCCTGTAGCAACAAAAATGGTACTGAATAAAACCACACAAAGTTGTTCAAAAAGTAGCATGTACACTTCTGAATGAGATCGAATAAAATACTTTTGAGAATGAGAATTCAGTCGATAAACGCAATATGAGAATTGACGGAATAATAAGCAAATATTTGCTTTTTTCAGTCATCGAAACAGGATTTTTTCCGAGTTCATACGTATCTAACGAAATTAAGGACTTCTCTCGTGGCCGTAGGCCACTTACTTTTCCGTCAATTTATGCGTCTATTCGAAATCAGTAATGTAGATGCTGTACTATTGGAAGTGATATCTCGAATATGTAGGATGTTTTTTTTGCAGCAATTTAATAACTACATGGCGAATAACATATCGGCTAAAATAAAAATGTCTCTACTCTCACCTCTAAAGCAGCATTTTATAGACGCTTACTTTATCGCCGTCTAATAGAACTTTACGGACAAGACAAAGAAATTGCTGGGCTAGATCTGTACTGATACTCCGACTGCAAAAGCGCAAACGTCAATTGAACGAAAAAACAACAAAAAACAACTCAATGATTTTCTAATTATTTTAGACAATTTCTCTCGGAAGCAGAAACGAAGGTAAACGAAGAAGAAAATTCAAAGGAAGTTAAATATTAATTTCATAAAAATTTAATTTTTTTGGGGGGGTGGTACTTGACGCTCGTGGAAAATTATCAAAAAAATTGCTTTAAATTTTTTGATTAAATATTGTTGTTGAATAGAGCAAAGGACGTGTAAGAGAATGGTCTAGGTCTCTTTTCTTTCACATCCCCATTTTTTCGAAAATGGAGAAAAAATAATTAAAGCTTTAAAATTGGAGATAAGAAATTTTTGTCTCAGACGAAGTCTGTTGTACAAAATTGGCTCTTCAAAAAAGGTCATACACAGTTTTTTGAAACAAATGAGTAGTTTTTGGATATTTTGCGATAGTAATATACAAAAAAATTCTCAAAAACCGCCCTAAATGTTTTTTTACAGTTTTTTTTCACATATGTAATAAGGAACTGTAAGAAATATGGCGCTAGTCTCATTTCCGGGTATTGCTAGTTTTTTTCGAAAATTGCAAAAAATCTTTTCTAAACTACAAAATTTAAAAATAGAGATTTTTGCTTTAGACAAAGTAATATATAATACATAATACAAAATAATATATTTAAAAGAGGTCATGTACAATATTTTGTAAAAGTTAGTAGTTTTCACGTAATTTCTGTTTGAAATTATCGGCGTCCCGTCATACATAACGATGCTATTGTAATATTGCGAGGAAGTATGTGCTATTGTAGCACCTAGTTTCATTTTAGACATAAACACTATTTTCGTTAATATACAACTATGGATAATTAGAGGTGAGTGTACACACACAGATTTGTGCATCTCAGCTGAAAATTAATGTTGTTAATGTTTTCATTCTTTCCAGAGACCTTTGTTTCAGCTCTGATATAATATAACTACTTTTTTGCCGAAATCGTTATATTATATTCTCACTTGTTTCTCTTTTTCTCTTCATTTTTTTTTCAGAGTTATTTCTCAATTTATTCAGCACATGCTGATGATTGAGATCAATATTGTGATACTTAGAAATTATATCGGACATCCTTAGTGACATTCTTAATACTTTTGTGAACTCTCGTACATTGTTATGCACGTAAAGTTTTTGCTTTCTATCACATTTAAAAAAAGTCGCGGCGATGAATCGTAATTTCTTAACGGCCAGCGACCGCAAAGGACCAAGTGATCTTCGAACTATTTATTAAAGTTCAATTTTTGACTTTGTGCAATTCAGTTTAACTACCACTCCGTTGCACGTAGTTTCTATATAAATAGTCAATGACACAAGTTCGTCTCGTCTCGAAATGGGACTAATAGAACAAGGGGACTAATAGGACTAGGGGACAAATGGGACAATGAGAAGTGGATCAAGGGGGAGAAAATGGGACAAGGGGATGCCCTAAAATACCAAAAAACAATATTATTGTAAGTAGCTATTCGATTCCAGTAAAATTCTAGAATGTTCGTACGATAAAATTTTGGTCTTCTTGTAAATGTCACGTCTGAATTAAGAATCGTATAAATATGAAATATAAGATGAGGTTGCCCTCTTACGTAGTAAAGACGAAGGTGTTTCTTATTTATATTATTTTTATCTTATGAGAAGATGGATCTGGTACGAAGAGTATTGAACGACACGCGCCAGGTATCACAGCTAAAAGACTTGGTTGGTTGTAAACCTCCTCTGTCTCGGTTTACAAACTTCAACCGCGTCTCTTATTTGGTGTTTATCGTCCTAATGACGTTAATAACTATTCCTAGTAGCAAATTCTATAATAATTATTGTATTATGAAATCAAATGCAATCTCTTCTGCTTAAAAAAAATTTCCGACGAGGCTCAGTATTTATTGATTATATCATGTAAAGAATTATACATTTATTGATATTTGAGCTGTTTTTCAAAACCGAACATTGTATATTTTCACGGTCATTTGCATTATTCATGAGTTGAGTTTCCATTCTGTGTGTTTGATTCGCAATTATAAATTCCTCGAATACATGTTTCAGCGAACTGAAAAAAATAAAGAAAAAAATAACAGCTGAAATGTGAAATGTGCTGCGTTTGTGAGAAAGATTCCAGTCGTTCTGGGAATAGTTCCCCGGAGCAGCTGTTATGCCACATCACACGAGTGTCTACGTCTTCGGATCAGCCGACCTTCGGACGTTATCATGTCAGTGTTTGTGTACAAACTGCGAGACCATCTGGCGCGATGAACACGCGGCACGGGTCGTGAGCTAACAGCTTCACTGTAATGAGAAATTAACTGCTAAAAGTGATTAAAAATATGGGAACATCGATAGACGCTAGACTACATTAATCTTGGGAAGATCCAAACTCGGAAAATGAAACTTGAACACTTTTGTTGCTACCTGACATCGAAAAAGTTTTTTTTTCTGCAAATGTATGTCCGCCTGAGCTTGACTAGCACGTAAACAGTGTTTCAGTGATTTAAATCGAACGATTTAAACAAAAATCGCGCATTTATTCGAATGATTTATTTTTTCTCAGATTAATTCTTTTTACAAAATGGTAAAAGGTATTTGTTGTTAATTTCAAAGAATTATGAAACGTATTCAGGAAGCCAGGAATTATTCGAATGATTTTTTTTCACACATTAAATATTTTTTTACAAAATGGTTAAAGGTATTTTTTGTTAATTTCAAAGAATTATGAAACGTATTCAGGAAGCCGGGAATAATAACATGAATATCAGCTAAACATGTTATTCAAAACGATTATAATTTTAAAAAAAAGCTATGTTAAAGCTAAAGCTAAAGCTAAAGAGCAATACAATGATATAGTTTTACAGATTATTCTTGCGGTTCAAATGTTTGTCTAAAATACGAGTGAGGCAACCCTTTCAGTTCCCAAACGAGGCGTTGAAGGTCAGTCGTGCTCCTCTGGGAGGAGGTAGAGGTTGCTTCGCCACGGCACTCGCGTTAAACCATATCTTACTCGCAGGTTATGCTTAATCAATCCTCTCAGTTTTTTAAGTTGCCTTGAACTTATCTCGCCATATTTGGTCTACATACGCACTGCCTGGGCGTGTCTTTAGAATAGTTTTTGAAAACTTTACATGGCACCAGATATATTAATATCAATATTTCACGTAATAGAACTTAATAACACGATTTTTACAGCCGAAACATAAAGTCTAATAACGTCCAGATATTCTCTCATACATATTAAGTTTCTGGTTAATCAGATTAGTCGTGGACTATCAATTTCTGCGAAAATCTCGACTGAGAAGTTGAGTTTTGTTTACTTACTTTCCTTTATTAAGTCGCGGAATATTATTTCATTAATTATTATCATCATGAATGTCATTATTTCTAATTTTCGTTGAAATCTCTGATTTTTTAAAAATGCCAAAGTTTACAATTTTGTCGTCTTCCTGCAACTGCAATATTGAAGATAGCTATTTTGTTCGTGAATGAAATCTAGTGTTCAATTAACGTTTATTTAAATACTTCGAAAATATGGGTTATTTCGCGTGATTTGCGATGAAATATATGCAATTTTCAAACAATTTTCACAAAAAAGTTGAAATATTTTCTTCAAATTTTCTTCTTGTATGAATTAAAGAACTCTCAAAAAGTGATCCTGGTCTCATTTTCGGCTAATTCTCTGTATTTTCGAAAATTGAAAGAAGGAGAAAATTGAAGATAGCTATTTTTATTTTAAAGAAAACTGATGTAAAAATCAGATCTTTAAAAAAAATGTAAAGATCTGATTGGACAATAAAAACAACTAGAAGTTTTTGCGTACTATGTTTGAAGTTAATGCAATTTATGAATAACACTTCAAATACGTCTCGAAGTTTTTTCTTTAAATTATTTCCAAGGATAGATCAAAGAACGCTTAAAAATGGCACCAGTCTGATTTAGTCATCTGAATTTTCGAAAATTGCTATAATTAGAAATACTGCGAAAAAATGTGTGCTGTAGTGTGCCGGTTTTCTTGGAATTTATTTTTATTTCTTCCTAGTCTTGTTTACAAATAAACGTTGTAGGTCATTCGCAGTTTTACGAATCGCAATATATTTTTTTCCGGTAACGAGTCATTTCTTTTCTTCTTTATGCTATGGTTTAGATACGAAAAGTATTGGAATCACCTCGTCTACAAAATCATGAATTTTCTGTTCTGATAACCGTGTTAATGTTTTTTTGTGCTGTAACATTCTGCATACGTGTGGACTATTAGCACTGTTTCAAATATGATTAAGATTGGTGAAGGTGGCGAGAACATCCAGGCAATTTTGTACCCTGGAGATCAATCATCAATCCATTGAGATGGATTGATGGATGGTGGATGTATGGTTTTGTGCCAGACAACATTCTTAGAAAATAAGTTTTTGAGCTGCGGAACTTGGTAAATATGTCATGAGGATTTGTGCATATACGGAGATAATTAAGATATTTTAGTTTTGGGGTACTAAACATAAAGACCCTGTGACATTTTGAAAAAATCTAGAAAATCCATTTTATTTGAATAGAAAAAATGTGCACTTATTTAAATGCTCTAGTTCCAATTTTCATTAGAAATTATAATTGTTGAAATTGATTTTCGAACCTGCCTTTACCTCCAATATTACAATCAGAAACGTCTTATTGAATGCAATTCTTCGCACAATTTCATATTTTTAAATAGTGTCCGCAGTATATGTTGCTGTGTGACGATGCGAAAATTCACTTCTCAGGTTGAGAAAACCGGAATACGGCATGGGGATGCCTAGGTGCTGACAACACGTACTCCCTTAACCCATGGCCGCGAGGCAGAGTCGTCGCCGGTAGGTATGAACTCCTTCACGGGCTATCGCGCCAAGTACATACATAAATAGTGTCTGCAAGTATTTTTTATTAACCATTTTCTAATAAATCTGCCAGCAACTTGCGTTTTATTAAAATTACACGTCGATATCTGCGAAATATACCATTTTAGTAAATAAACGATTACACAAAACTGAGCAACTTTTGTGGTTCTAGTCGGTTTTAGCGTAGCAAGCTACATTAGAAACCGCTTCATTTAACCATTTAACAAAATCACTGTCGACCAGTGTTGCTTTTTAATTTTTAGTGCCGTTTGGACACAATAAAACCTATATTTGTAATGCGTAAACGTTCTAAGTGTAATCATAAATTTATGTAGGACCTCTATTAAGACATTTTCATTTGTTGTTTGTATGGCTAAAGAAGTACTAAACTCTCTGAAATGGATGTATTTAAAACAGAGCTTTTTTAATTAATATATGTTACATAAAATATTAAAATTTTGAACAAAACACCTTAACCCAAAATCTCAAAATTTACTTGTGCTATATTTTATTTTTTACTACTCTTTTATCTTTGAGTCCCCATTTCTCAAATCTTTATATTCAGTACTTTCATCCCTTGGCTTGCAGGCCTCTTTATTCTAGTGTTGTTTGGACAAAAACCCCTTCTTGGTGGCAACACTCAACACGGGTGTGTATTGCATGCAGCTTTCATGCACTCAACTAGTCAGTTACTATTTTGAAAGTTTAAAACCTTTGTAAATCAACAAAGAGTGCTTCGTATTCACTTTTTCTAATAGTATAGTTTGTGTAGTAACTTTTCTGTCTTGTTGTATGAACCTTTAAATGCGACTTTGATTATTGGCTCCATAAATCAAAGAGACATACCCAGGGATATCAGTGTCACAGGATTATATTAAAACTACTTAATACATTCATACATATCTGTACATTGTTGTGTGCGAATATGGAAAATATTCAGTGCATACAAATATGCAGAACAATACTATTTCTTGTTACAAGTGGAGGTTGCTTTCTAGGGGAACACTTCGGATTCTATTATTACGTTCTGGTTCCGAACGAGGTCCTTTAGGTCATTGCTTCCAAAGAATTGCCAATTTGCCCCACGTGTATTAGTTCTTATAATTAATCGTCGCGATACAAAGCCAAATAATGAAAAACATATGTTTTGGGAAAAACAAAGACCGACCTTCACTAATATTCCAACTTCATTAATATATTATTATACTTGGCTCATTCTAGAAAATTTAATATTTTGAAAATGAGTTAACATACACAATTGAAAATTACTGAGAGTATTTATGATTAATTATCGACGTTATAGAAATAATTCGAGTACTAAGAAACATTGCATTTTGCACAAATACTCTAGGTATCTTCTGTTTATTTTCTGAAGTGTTTTGATAAGAATGTATTGTAATATATCATACAAATTTCTATTTCTAATAAAAACTTTCAACTATTTAATTTAAAAAAACAAATAGCAAAATCGACTTTAAAAAATGTTTTAATTGAAAAATCATTTGCATACATTCTGCTTCATCTTTAGTTTTCAAGGGCTTTTATAGTCATTTTAATATTTATGATATGAAATATAGATTACAAATCTACTGTCATTACGTAGTCGTTTATTTTACATTCATGTCTGACCACTTCGCTTTATTGCGTTGAAGGGGACGGGAGAAGCAAGAGTCACTTCGGGATTAATACTAGAACAGTTTTTGGGAAATTATGTCAAGAAAACAAAATTACTTCATGATTTACAAATGTTTATTATAGTATAAAAAATATAACGAAATATTTACAAAGTGTTCAGATCTCCGTTCTTCTTGTGGAAGATGAGGACGTCCTTGAAGTACATGTTGGGGGTGTAGAAGTCCCATTCCTTGATGGGGCGGTCGAAGGGGAAGCCCATGGGGTAGGTGTCGGGGTACTTGACGTCGAAGCCTGCGCCGCAGCTGGCGAAGGTCTGGGGCACTTCCATGGGCCCTTCGTAGGGCGTGACCATGACGAACAGCACGAAGGGCATGCTGGTCTTGTACACCTTGGGCAGCAGCAGGCGCTGGGGGAAGCCGCAGTACTGAGCGATCTGCAGAAAAGAAAGGTGTGAATGAATCGTTCTGCTCCGAGACGGTTGAGACCTGAGCGAGGAAGAGGCAGGATAGTCAGCAACGGGGGTTACCTCGTCGATGTACATGTCCTCGTGGTTGTTGAGGGCGTTGTCCATCTTGCGCAGCATGTCCCAGGTGGTGGAGCGGTCCTTCATGGTGAAGGTGGAGTCGTAGGAGTTGCGGGTGATGACGGTCTGGCCGGTGGTCACTGTGGTGGCATAAACATATTGTCAGTATTGGAAAGGGCAATGCCATGGGAAAATCGAAATCATAAGTTTGTCGGCCAATGGGACTTACCCTTGTAGGGGAAGCGATCCAACTCAACCATGTAGCGGCGCATCTCGTCAATGTTCATCTCGTTGCCGGCAGCATCGTACTTGGGGCCGAGGAAGACGCGCACCATGACGTTGGCGGTCTTGTCGGAGTTGATGGTGAACTTGTAAGTGAATGGCTTGTAGTTGAGGCGCTGTTTGCGGGCCACGATCTTGAGGCGCTGACCATCCTCAACGGAGCTGACGTCATAAGCGTTCATGAGGTCCACGTCGAAGTCATCGAAGTAGGTGACGAGCTTGTCGGTCTCAACGGTCTCAATACGAACGCCAGGGAAAGACAACTACGAAGAGAAGAGAGAATGTTTAGTTTGATATGAGAAGAATCGTCGACAGTAATTGTAAGAATGAGTTCGATGCAAAGTACATAAATAAGTGGTGTGAGAGAACCACTCACCTCTTCGACAGTGTAGCGCTCAAGTTGCGTCTTGTAGCGGCGGAACAAGTAGTCAATGCGTGCGCAGGCCTGGTAGTAGATGGGGTCACGCAGGGTGGTGAAGAAGTACTCTGTGACACCAGGCAGGGTTCCGTGCGTGTAGTCGGGGTCGACAGTGGTAGCGAGAAGGCTACGCAGCTTGTTGTAGAGGGCGCCGTAGTACTTGTAGTTGACGGAGTTGTAGGAGCCGGAGATGAGCTTGCCGAAGATTTCGAATCCTTGTTGTTCGTAGATGGAGATTTTGGAGCCGTCCTTCTGTAAGAGGAGATTTAATGTGTTTATTGTGAAAATATGTGTTGCTATCCAATTTCAGTAAGAAATGCTGGGCAGTTTTACTTACGGTGATAACGTATCCTAAATCAATGGCGTCCCTAATTCGTCGCTCAATATCTAGGACATTGACCTTGTCGAAGTTATAATTGTCAGTGACATAGTAATAGTCGGGACGAGTAGGCACTTCCATTCCGTTGGGGTAGCGGAGCATGGGGGAGTAACCATACTGTGGAACGAAAATTGAAGTATTAGCAATAATAAAGTAATTTATAAATATTGTTCTTATGTCATCCATTCATAATTTTGAAGTAAATTTTATGAATGTCACTTATTAATTAACGGGCATAGTTGCCTGAAGCACATAAAACATATTTTTGTATTGAAAGAAATTTTCGATTCGTACCTTGACGGGCTTGTCGAATTTTAGGTACTCGACTTCGGGCAGTCCCAGAGCCAGGCGCTGCAGGTTGTAGCGGGCGAGGATTTGCTGCTGCACGTAGTAGAACAGTTCGCCGTAACGGTCCACAGTGTGTCCGTAGCGCTCAACCGTCATCCAGAAGGGGTAGAAAAGATGGAAGTAGGCATAGTAGGAATTCAGACCAACGTCTTCAGTAAAAGGGGCCATCATGTATTCAGGGTTGGCCGTCTTCATGTAGGGAGTGCGTGAGTAGTTGCTTGGGATGATGACCGTGCGAGTTTCCTGAGTAGTCACTCCGGCGTCTGAAAGAATCGTACAATTTAGAGCCAGTGTTCATTTGTATTTTCTATCCCTATTAGAAGCTAGGGTATGTATTAGAAAATACAAAATATTTTAAACCATGAGGATATCTCACATTGCATGCGGGCCTCGATGGCTTGCTGGATGGTCCTTGCATCAATGAAGAAATGGGGCATTATTTCGAAAATCGGCGGGAGCACGATCTGTTTGCAGTCGTCGCGATGAAAGACTGCCATATGCAAAGCGTAGACGAAGACATTCTCGTTGGTACGGTCGCGCGCCCAGCAAGCCGTCTGCAAAAAGGAATTTACGCATTAGATTAACATATTTTAAAAAATAAGTAAAAAAAAGGATATGTGAACATTGTTATTTGTGAGGAAATGCAGGGGTTATTTCTTTCATTGGTTTTGCCTTCGTTGATTTCATGGAAGTGTGTACAAGTTAACCTTCGTCAAAATGTAAGAACTACTTTTATGAGCAGGAACATTACAAGGGTCTTCTTGGTTTCTGTTTACGATTTCTTTGTTGTTTAGTGATGAAATATTTTACCAAATAATGTTACAATGATATTTTGATACGTTACCGATGTCAATGAAAATATCGACAAAAACTCGATTTTGGGTCGTCTCTAGGGATAGTCCTGTGTAAGTGTATCGGAAGTGTATCGCATTATTCAAATTCATTAACGTATCTTAAGCCATAAAATGTCCGATTGTGTATTGACTTCATATTTGTTCATAAATAATATTTGAAAATTAAATCATGGAAGTTTCGGGGTTTGTTCTTGTGAAACTTAAAATGTGAGATGATTTATAGTACAAGACTTACTGTTCATGTAACGATGTGCGAGGAACGTACCTTGTAGAAGGTGTCGAAGTCCTTAGCGAAGTAGAAGAGATCGAAGAGAGCGACGACCTCTTCCATCTGATACTCGCGCAGCACGGAGAAGATCTCCCCTCGCGGCATAAGAGTGTTCTTCTTCCACATGTCGATGTACTTCTTGACGACTTTGACGTCGGTGTAGCTGTCGAGCTGAGCTTCCAGATTCCACTGGTCGCCGATGCTCTTCTGTTCCAGGTACATGTTAGGTTGATGTACCCGAACTAAGAGTTGGACGAGTCCTTTCTGCTGTGTGATGATTTGTTTGTCGGCTAGTTTGAGAATTACAAATTGTTAGTGAAATGTTTTTAATGCGTCGCTAAATAATTGGAAACAATTTAAAAGGAATACACAGTTTTTGTGTATTTATAGTTTATTAGGTTATGTATTAGAGAATGCACCTTGTTAATAATCTCTTCTCGTGTTTACGCAACACTTCTCCAATTTCCCAGAGTAAAACGTAGAATTAATGTTACAGTTTGGTCTTAAGAAACTAAATTTTGGTATTTATGGTTGTTTGAATAGTAAACATGATTGTATTTGAGCTACGGCTCATTGAAAATCTGCGGCGATGTGAATAGTTTTTGTCTATGGAGAATTTCTAATTCACGATTTAGACGGTTTTATTGAAAGGAGGGAAATGAAAAACTGCCACTAAATATTTTCGATTCGATAGAGCGTAAACAATTGGAGAAGTATGGATACCTTCACACATGAGTTATACGAGAAGCGAAAACAAATGTGCGAATAGTCTTTTTTACGGACGACAATCGACTGTCGAGCAAATGTTGAAAATGAATTTAGAAAACATTGGACAACGAATTTAGTTAAAGACATACTTTGATTAAACTTGAAAAGAGAACCCCCAAAAAATTAAAAATACATCACTGGGAGGACACATATGTTACAGAATAAAATTCAATTACAAATTACTAGCCTTCGAGTATCCTTTCATTTATCAATGATTACCAGCAAATACTCAGCGACAAATTGAACCTTAATATTTATGATTTTATATTTCAAGTCATGTCATTAAAAACTCCATTATTGTGTGCATTATGTCTCGATTTTTCTTCAAATTTGTTGAAATCCCACAATTATTTTAGTCTCCCGCGTGCAGTTTCCCCGCCACAGTACAATCGCTTTGTGACGGCTAGTTGTCGTTACTTACCGACAACCTTCTTGTAAGGCCCCTGTGGCGCCACGTGGGCGGAGGCCGCCAGCGCGAGGAGCGCGAGGAAGGCTGCTGCGGTCTTCATGGCTGTGGGCGCGGGACGACTGGCTGGGGGGCCGCCGGCTCTTATATAGCGCTTATCGCTTGTGACCTGACGATACGATGGGGTGGGGGGTGGGGAATGGACGACACGATCAGCGAGAACTTGTATGTTTCATCTCATTCCAAGTCACTTAACACGTCGAGAAATTATAATTATGCCTACTTAGCCATGTGTGAGATTTCCGCGCGTTGAAATTATAGATTGAAACAAGTTATTGCAGTTGACCTTGCATTTTGTTGGAAGTTAATATAGACCATTTTTGCTGATAAATATTTTGAATGGATTTTTGCCAGTGTCTCAAACCCATGCATTAAACTATAATAACTTTTTGTAGTATAATTCATCATAACTACATCCGGTCCTCCGTGTGTTTTGCTTTTCGTCATGCATTCTTACGTACACTGAAATATTTCCTCTAATAGCAATGTCTCGTTTTTACTATAAAATAATAATGGAATAATAAAATATGCTCAGTCTGCATTTCCGCAATCATATAGTAGAGCGGAATAAAATAAACATAATGCAAGAGAATAATTTTTTCATCTTCGTGGAAAATGAACGTGGTAATTTGTCCATTGTTGCAAGTAATTACGTCTTTTGACGAGATTTAGGAATTCTTGAAGAGAACTGTAATTTTGTCGCATTTGTTTTTTGATGTAAAATATCCAGTGTAAGAGAAATTTCAGATACCATTCCATAACCAAACGGCAGTTTGGAGAAAGGTGAGATATAGATCTACTATTTTTATTCCATTGCTTCTAAAAAATAAATGAATGCAAAAGTTTGCGTTTATTTAATATTCAGTGCATTTTCCATTATCCAAACAAAAACATTAAAGAAATAATTTCGAACCGTTTTAAGAAAATGTCGTTTGAGCAGTATGCGCAATTGTAGATTCATTTTCACAGAAAACATTTGAGTTTTCTCGAAAGGAAGGCGCCAAAAATGTTAAACTTTTGCAGTTCTTGAAATTTCGGAGAAAACTCATCGAAAATGGAACATGTCTAATTTTTTGCAATTTTTATGCTGGGAAAAACATGCAAACATTTTTGAGAATATATTGGATATGTTGTTGAAACTGCATGTAAACAACCTCTAAAAATGAAATTCAAAGAGCCGCCGCATCAGTCAGATCGATCGGGCAATATCAATTTTGGTCCAAATCCTGCCTACGGTTTAGCCAGTAGTGTGGTTCACGGACGGACAGACAGGCGGACGTTTTGCCGCAAACGAATTTTGTGTTGTGATGGACCCACTACTTTTGTTAGAGTAAGTAAGTTACTACCTATTTTGGAACAAGATTTATACACTTGTTTGACGCATTACAATACTTCATACTACGTAAGTAGTATGCAAGAAAGCAAAATACACCAATTAATTACAAATACAGCATTTACTGAATCGATTGATTGAAGATTCCGGGCGCGTCAACGGCTGTCGATAGTCCCGTAAGTGTAGTGTATTCTTTTTTGTCGAAACGAGGTGGCCGGTGAGATCCGATGTCGACTTACGTCAGCTTGCGGGACTTTCCCCATCCGCCATACGCTGCACCGCCCCAGCCGGAACAAGCTCTCTCGACAAGTGTGATTGCTAGTGCATGTGAGTTTAAATGTGCGTAAGAAAGGGCTGAAGGTAGGACATGCAGGGGAAGAAAACACCGGGCGGTTCGTGGCCAGTTTGTTAGGGTACTGCTCCGGCATTCGCCTGGGGTGCATCGGGGAATCCCGAGAGAATTCCTCTCCAGACAGCGCCTAGTTCTTAGCTAGTGTCGAAACTCCTGTCACTGCCTGTCGGGACTCGAACCCTTGGACCTTCCGGTCTGACGCACCGCAATGCATCAATTCATGCCCTGAGCCACATTTGCCGGTTTATCACTTACTGAACAACGTGCTTACTGAAAGATAATAAAAACATTTTGAAATTTTGAAAAATAAAAAGGCGTTTTATTGTATTATTCAGTTTATTTAACACTATCCGTTCAATAAGATTAAAGAAACTAGTGATGCTTCAACAGCACATACTTTTTTTGCTTTATTTCTAACTTACGCAGTTTTCGAAAGTTCAGAGAATTTACTGAAAGAGATAACTGCGCCAATGAAAATGAGATCAGGTTTTTTGGAACCAATTTTAAGATACCTTAAAATTTGTATTTTTGCAATATTAACCTCTTGCAATTTTTGAAAATACATAGTTCTCACCACTCATTTTATCGTTCTTTGATACAGAAGGAGAAAATCTAAAGAAAAAAATTGGAGCCGTTTTTTAGAAAGTAATGGTTCAATAATAATTATGTATACTACTAGTGGACCCTGCGGTGTCTCGCTATTGCTCTGTGCTACAGTACACTTCACGTCTACTGGTTCCGTGATTGTTAATCACGTATTATGGTGCGCTGTGCAAAAATTCTTACAGGTGAAAGGCTATCTCGCGAGTATGGGTTTGTTCTATGTCTTGGTTTGGACATGGTTGTCAAGTAGCCTATAGTTAAAAAGTTCTCCCTTACGTGTGGGCGTTCGTTTGCTACGGCACTGTCATAGAGAAATCTAATTTACTTGTCTGAGATAACGTTCAAGTTCCGGCCGATATTTCGTAATCGCAGGGGCAGAATATAATAGCGACGGGTATGCTTGACACCTTATGGTGCGGCTGGTTGCGTAGGGATTCTATTCAAGGGGCTTAAGTCACCATAAGCGCATAAATAATTATAAACAACGCCCACACATATCCAATTTAATTCAAACCACTCGTTAAGCACTTCCGATACTAATAAGAACAAAGTGTGTACATTTAAACGGACGAATAATTTTTGCATCTATGTGCGGCAGACATACGCACATTCCCTTTTCTTTATGTAGCTCGTTATTTCAGGCAAAATTTCGCCAAAACGTTTCGTAAAATTGTACATGACCTTTTTAAAAACATCTGACATTGAACAACAGATTACATTGAAGAAATTAATGGTGCTACAGCACATGCTCTCTCACATTATTTATAAATTTGCAATTTTCGAAAAACAGAGTTCAACGACATTAGATTTGCTTCATTCTTTTAACCCATTTCTTCCCAATGTTGCGTAAACGTAACGCAATATTTACTATTTTATTTTACCTACACCATTCTTTGAAAGTGTTTTTAGTTTTTATACAGTAAATACAATTCTAAATAACTTTAAAACTATTTTTGTGTGATAAATATATACTACATGAATTCTCAGTTTAAGTTTTTTCTCGATCAAGGCTCGTGCCATATTTTGTCGACTCCACAATATCTAACTTTTGATCTTGAAATTTGTGATCGATGTGAATTGCGAAATAGAAAATGTATTGCAAAATATAATGTTTACAAATAAAATTGTTTAATGTTTCAGTAGAATGTGATTTTTAAAACAATTTTTATGGACAAATAAATATTGTGTTGTGTTTACGTAACATTGGGAGTTTCCCAGCAGATTTGGGAACGGTCATATTCTATTATGGCGCCACGACAAAAGGTTCATTGGAGCTTAGTATTTCGAAATAGATGTAATATTAGGTAGAATGTGCTCTCTTTGCTTTGTTCCGTTGACAGGTATGCCAAAGGATATAATCTCTGTAGTTTTGTCGGCTCTAAAACAAGCCATGGCATAGTTGTCCCTCTCTACTCGAAATAGTTTGCGCGGTCTTTCGGCGATACGAGTACCAATTGTGAAAGGAAGAACATTTTGAAACAAGTTTTAATAGATCTATTCTATTCATTTCGATTAATAGAACCTTAGGTAAAGAATAGAAATCTGTAAAATTGAGCCCATTCTTTGTTGAATGAACAAAAGACATTTGTAATTCCGGGAAATGTAGGGCATTATAATAAGAAGAGAATGAGAGAAAGACAAAAGGTCCATGTTGATTTTATAAATTAGTAATGCTAAGAATGCATGCAAACAACGTAATATTCGTAAGAATAGGACAATTTTGGAACGTTAAAAATATCAAATACATTTAAATTCCATTTGATTTTTACACCTTCATTCATAAATTCAAATTCTGTTTTCTTATCAGTAAAATTAGTTGACAATATTGGACAAAACACCGATATTTTTTTTAAAAGCGGTCAATACACGTTGCGTATAACGACCAGCTTCAACCAATAACCAAAATATTTTACCAAACTGGTTTAGCTATCTTTGGATACTTATTATCAATATTTAACTAAAGTGTATTCAACAAATAAAGTATTTCACTTGCTAGGGAAGAAATGGGTTAAGCCTTCCTTGTTCTGCTGTGGAAAAGCCTAGCGTAGTCCAGCCGACTGGTAGTGTGTGCCTGCCCTGAGGGGAGGAGGATCGTTATGGTGATAGCTTGTTATTACGTGCACTTAAACGCACCGTGTCTGCTCCCGCACGAGACACAACTTCGTTCACGAGAACTGCAATTGGTGCGCTTCACAGATTTTCCGTTCATGCTTCGGTGAATAGGCACATTTTGTAACTTTTTATGCAAATTACAGTATTAATTACAGTTCGGGCACTCGACAATTGCCGTTGTATTGACAAACCGATTAAAATGTCATGTGTAAAATAGTGTCATTGCCAAAATTGCCTCAAATAGTTTCGTTTGCACAAAGGCAACCAAAACTTTCCGTGACGCGCAGACACGTCTGCCCGCAACGGAGATCGCTTAGAATCTCGTTATTGTTGTAGTGCGAATGCATTAGGAAAATGAAGTAAGCGGGGACTGCTTTGTTCAATTGAATTACCGGATTCAAACGCTTCCATCTGGTGGCTTTGGTTTATGTGGGTGAGAGCGGCTGGCGCTGCTTTCGGGGAATCAGCTGCGCGGCCGCACACGTGTGCGGACAGGAGTGTGACCTGCTTTTCTGCAGACGCGCAGAGAAGTGCACGATTCCAGCTCCTTAAATAAGACAGAGCCAATGGCTTAGAAAATAAAATGTACAGTGTATGAAATACGCGCTGAGTATGCCGCGCAGAAAACAGTTGCAATCATAATTGTAGTGCGATGTACGATGATAATAGACGTGTGTATATGACACTTTGATCTTGCCGGGGGATCGACCTCAATCCATTGTAAAAGACGCTGTGTGAATAAACGTAAATGGACAGGCAGAGTGACCTTGTTGAGTGAAGTTACTTCTTAGTAAGAACTTACTAGTGAGTTATAGACTTTGCAATATTGTGTCTGTAAGAGTTTTTATTTTTTGGTTCGTCTGCTCAATTGTTTTCCTTTTTGATTCATCCCTGCGGGAATAGTGAAATGTTACCAATAATGTAAGGTATATGAGTTAAAATTAATTTTTTTTTGTAGGTGTGTCCGTCACTGCCCATAGCATCACCCCAAAATCTTCCCTAATTAGAAAAACAATGTAAGTATCAATTTATTTCGAATAAAACACGATATTTATTGCAGATTTCTTTAACGATGTTTCTTGCAAATGATCGTAAAATTCTATTAATATTCAGTGCCAGTTATGTCGGAAAGCGTTCGACTTAATTGAAAGATTTGTGTATCTATTCAAATAAAATTGAACTGTTTATTCTGTGATTTTGATGAAAAGTAGTGTTTGTCTGCAGTAGCTGTGCTTATTTTTTTCAAATACTTATTTTCAATTATGTAAAGGATATATCAGTGTATGTCTTAAATTTTAATCTGATCTAAATGAAATTTTGTACATATAAACTTCATAACAAGAGAAAACATTCTGTCTACTTGATATTTAGTGAAATTGTCGACTCTTCTTTTCCTACGTCTTAAGTATAAATGTAAGTGTGCACTTATTCAGTTTTCACCAATGTGTCGTAAACAGTTGAGAATTCTACCAAAGTTAATATAATATTTCTGAAAGCCGTTTAAATTTTCTATTTAGTGTTGATTTATTGGGACTAACATATTGAGACTTTGCGTAATTGCGGTCAAAATTATTGCTGAATGATTTTTGTGAGTGTGCAACAGTGCATCCATTACAGCTGGCCGTAGCAACGAAAATCGTAGCAGGCCGTGGCGGGTAAGGGCTTGATGTTCCCCCTAACAAGGCAGGGCGAGGGGAGGCAACGTGGAGCTGGACGGGACGAATCAGGGCAGCGCATGGAAGGGCAGGCAATTTAAAATTTATGTGCCTACGTAATAGATTAATGTAATTAATAAATATCCAGACGACGCAGATTACGTCACCTAGTTGGTATATTTTTTATTTGAACCGCTTAAACAATGAACTTTTTCTCTTCGAGAAACTCGAGGGATTGAAACACAACGTGCATATAGCATTCATGATATACTATGAATAAATAATAGTGTTTTCTTGTGTGAACGTGAAAGGATCTCTATGCTACACACACACACACACACACACACACACACACACACACACACACACACACACACACACACACACAGGCCTAGCAAATGCCGTGCTGGAAACGGAAGTTTGACCTCCATTGTCTTCAAAACTGGGTGGAGGTAGTGTGGTACACACTAAACTCCGCCTTTAGCCCCAAATATTTACTGTTAAACAAGCCAACCAAATCTTTTGTATTCATTTGAAAGAATGAGTGTCCTTCATTATCATCCTGAATAGGACACTACGGAATAAAACTTCAGAGCGATGTGCAGGTTGGCAATTTGACGTTACATTACCACAGAGGCGCACACAGGCCTATTCCATGGGGGGCGGGTGACTTTCGTTAGTACAGAAAATGAGTAAAAGCTGAAGTTTTAATATGTATCATTATATTCTGGTGGAGGAGGATTTGAAACCTCCTGCCACCACCCTCCTTGGCTACGCTACTGCATTACTATGAACCCGTAGTTATTAACATTTTTAAAGTTCAAAACGCTCACAGTGGAGTAGTCTTGTAATAAGAAACCGTTCAAAATCACTTTTAGGTGAAAATTAAAAGGGAATCTCGGGATACGGCTGATGTGTGGGGTTTTTGTAAAGTTTCGGAGAGGTGGACATAAATAAAAGTGTGTGTGTGTGTGTGTGTGTGTGTGTGTGTGTGTGTGTGTGTGTGTTAGCTTTATTTATGAGATTCCAAGTGCGCTAAAGTACTTGATATTTTATCATTTTAGACGGTAATTAAAAAATTACTTCAAGACATCAACAAATTAGATTACATAAGGTTCATCACTCAGTCTCCTTGTCGCATTGCCAGTTACGTCGATATATGTTTTGCACACTAAATATTAGCCATAACGTGATTTAGTTACTCTCTAACTTATTTTAATAATTCAACTTGTTCAAAGCATGTTGAGTTGCTAATGAATTCGATTAATGATTAAATTAGTTATAATTAATCGGTTTGCCAGTTTTTATTCTTAAAAGAGGGAAAAATCATTGCTCTTTGTAATGGTTCATATTTGATTGATAGAAGTTTAAATCTATAAAACGGCGTTTTAGGCATCTTAGGGGATGGCAATACTGTCAGCGTAATGTTGCATGCTCGGAAATTCAAGTTCAGTTCTGGTAGTAAAGTGAACTTCGCACTTGACTCATCTTGAAAGAAAAAAGTAAGCATCCAGTGAACCAGCTCCTACAGATTATCAGCTTCAATCAACCATTCTAATTCTAGCGGCTGGCTGCTCTGATCGGTAGTTTTCCGAACTTCCTTCGATCAGTACAGGCTAATGCCGGAGCAGAACCCTAAAATCGCACCACAAACCGCGCGCGATTGTTCTTTCTCCACCCGCGTCTCTTCCTGTCTTCTTAGGCACATACATTTATGTTCATTTCACTACCACGCATGACGGGAGAGCAGATGGGTTTATCCCGGCTTGAGCGGAGATCCGTTGTGAGAGGTATTGATTTGCAAGCAGACATGTCAACGCTGGATCTCTCGTTCCTTCTGGGGACGAACGCCTTCAGCTCCAGCTGCACTCACAGGATTAATTATCAAAGTAGTTGAAGTGCCCTCACACTAAATATTCAAACCTTTAAATAATATCATGTACCGTTTTGTGAAATGAAAGTATGATTTTTGGTGTTTTTATGCTTGTACTTGCGTTAATATTTTTACAAAAGTTTCTATTTCATATTACGGATGACTAAGTTTTGATGCCTTGAATGTGTATATTACGGCTCGAAAGAATACAGTTTTGGAGTGTGCCGGCCTTACCTGCAAATGTGCAAAGGTGTGAAGTGAAAATATGGGAAATAAAATGTTTGTCGCTGTCAGCGTCTTGATGAGATACTGCGTCGGAATCACATTTAATTGGTCGGGGGAAACCACAGAAAAAAAACGAAGCTGTCGGCCTCTGGCTCCTTTACCAAGTGGCTTCGTTCGAACACTACTCATTAAAATCCGCGTCTCATCGGGTTCGGTGCACGGCTTCATTTGCAAATTCTGCGACCACCTTTAACCAGCAATCGGCTTTTATCAGGCTCCATTAATTTAAATTATATTCAGTTCACTGACAAGTTCTGAGAATTTTAATTTATTAGTATTTATTAATTAAGTTCAGGATTTCATTGCTGTATTTATTCGTTATTTAAATGAGCAGCAATATATATTTGCTACGTATTCGATATCAGCCTAGTACAATACGAGTTTACTTGTGAGAAGGTGTACTTGTGTAGATTCTGAACACTTTTTTTTGTTTTTTAAACTCGGATGTACTTGTGAATGATTTGCATCGAAATTCATATTAAGAGGGAGTAAGTGATGATAATCTCTTACGATATAAGACCGTGTTTGAGGCCATATTATGGTCAAACTATGTTCTTTTTTTTAGGTGTTAATACTTTATTTATTTTTGAATAGTCGGCATCGAAAAGCCAAGATAATCACATGCTTCACCTTTGTCCCCAGCAGGTTGTAGTGATAGACAAAACGTTGGAGGAAGCGTCTCCATTTTTCTTTAATCATATGTTCCTTTGTGTCTTGCCTCTTGTTTACACGCCAGGAGCAAGTGCCCTAGTTTTCCTTGACCTCCTGATTACCCTTCGTCCAACTCGCCGTTCGCTTGACGACAAGAGCTTTCATTCGAGAACACTCCTGAGGCTGGTCCGGGGGCTCGCCCTGCCCCGCCCTCGCCAGTGTTCTGCCGACGGCACCGCATCTTTCCCTCCTTATCGCCCCCTCCCGCCCTCTCTCTCCGCCCCTCCATCGCACCGGCCGAAACCGCGCCGTGCCCTGCTCGTTTCCTCCCACTTCGGTTCTGCTCGCCGACACGCCTCGGCTCTCTCACTCTCGTCTTTTCCACGATAGGCTCCTGCCCGGGCCTCGTCAACGCAAGCATTATCTTTAAGCGTCACTGCGGGAGTATCCTTCCCTCCTCGGCCACCGTCCCCCTCCATCGCCCCGCCCCTGCACACCTTCGCCCCCGCGGGCCCCTCCTGCCTCCTGTACAGCACCTCGTCCGCTCAGTGACTGCACTCGGCCCGCGCCCTCGCTCTCCGTGGCTGCTGCCCCGCCGACAACAGCTATCTAGCGTTGGCGGGGAGTTTCCTTTGCCCCTCTCTCGATTACGTAAAGGTCTTCGGGTCATAACGGCCCCCGGCGAGAGCGCAAGAAAGCCCTCTCGAACACGAAAATAGACGTGTGGTGTTGTGTGCACGTGACACGTGGAATACGTTGGGTAATTTGTCTGCATGGTAATTCTTTGGTAATTTCGTAGTTTTCTTTTCTGCGAGTGAGATGGAGTTATTTTTGCAACTTGGCTTTCACGCGAGGGGTGCCCAAAGTATATCAACTTAATTACGGGCTGCGCGAAAAGCTCCGAAACAACGAAAGGTAGTGAGGGTGTATGCAACGTTTTATAAACATTAAATAATAGTTGAGAGGAATGTATGTGGAAAAGCGTTAAGTTACTGTATATGTTGGGGAATTGCTGTGCATTTTTTCTTTAGGCCAAGATTTCCAATTGCCTCAATTAATTTTCGTTTCTTTGATATGTACTATTTGAAAAATGAATTCAGCGACTATTTATTTCGTTTTGTGTTTTATTCTCGTAATCGTAATAGTACAGTTTTGTGTGTTCTGGCTTTTAATACCATTGTAATAAAGAACGTTACTCGACGTTTTAATTAATTTCTGTACTCTGGCCCAAAGTAAAATTTGGGGAGAGAAGAACAAACCTCAAAACTCTTAAGTTGTTGTTGAATTTATGTGTTGAATCTATGCAAACCTAATTACTAAAACTTCATTCGTAATCAACACTCAAAAATTAGCTTGTAAATTTTGAATATTTTCCCCTACATTTCATTTGAAATAAAATGCTTTTTTCAGATAAGTAAATGGGTAATCCAACAGCCACACCTTGTTGCTACTGAATGTGGCATGGAAACGTTGGCATCAATTAACTATTCATTGTGTCAGTTATTTCGTACAGGGGATTTGTATCCTTTGATTCTTCAATTAGTGAAAATTAATGGTAAGGCTTGAGATCTTTTGTGCACCAGTGACAAACGATTAGGAACTTTTCACAATCACAGTATTTGTATATAAAAATTTAAAGACAAAAACACTTGAATTAAAAGAAAAAGAAAAAAAAGAAACTTTGTAAACAGGAAACACATATGCCGTTCCTCATAATGTAATCTTTCAAGATACTGAAGCTTTGGTTTATGGTAAACTCAGTATAATATTTATATATCAATAATGTTTCGTAATCATCGTCTGTGATAAAATATTTCATAGTTTGTTATTTCTCTCTAAGCGTGTAGAATTGAACACATTAAAAAAATCTTTAATCCGCTCTAAAAAAATCTATGAAACATTTATAACAGAATGTCGAAATCAATAATCTTCATCTACATAGTATTTCTGAGAGTGATGAATGCTTCTATCAATTCTTAGAATCGAGGAAGTTAAAGTTAAATTAATTAGAGAATATCGTTAAGGACTTTTGTCAATAAATTTATAAAGACATTAATTGAATACTGATCACAGTATTTTTAATGTGGACACTCTACGAACATGCGTGCCTGTTCCATATTCCTTGGAAGCATTTTCGAGATATTAAAATCTGCAAATTGTACGAAATTTATTGAGCAAAAAATATGAAAAATGAACGTATCATAGTAAATGAAGATGGATTCGACAGACTGAGATAGCTCAGGACAAAACAGTTGCACACGTCAGTGACTGGCTTGGAGGTCGTTGCATTCGTGCCCCGACGGTGGCGGATTTTCACCACTTGATCGTTAGCTAGGTCGAACCCAGACGGTGTCAGGAGGAGAATTCTAGCGACCGCTTACTCTAATTGGGAGATTTCCTCTGATCAAAACCAGGCGACCGAAGCTAGTCCGGAAGAAACAGCGCAAGGACCGCGCCAGATATTTTCTTCCTAATCGTTGTCTTATCCTCTCCTCTTATACATACACACAAACTTACGTGCACTGCACTGCCACACACGCCAGGAAACCAGTCAGGGAAGCTTAGGTCTTGACCTGTCTCGGCCAGTGCCCCGATAGCGAACGTTCTTGGAAAGGACGCCCCTCCCCTGCTGACGTGTAGGTCGCCGCCGGATCTCACGTACTAGCGGAGGAAGAACACCGCCACCTCCCGCAATAGTACATACACCGCACTAGCGGAATTAGAAATGAAAGCAGTTGTCGCGCCCGGAAACGCAAAATAATCAAGCAATATAATGACTTATAACTCCCATGCGATATAGGAAATTGCTAATGGATAATTTAAACGAAATTTCAGTGCATGGTTTTTGTTAGTGAATCATAAGCATTGTAAAAATTTTATTTAAAACCAAATTTATTTTTCGTTTAGTTAACAAAATATGCTAATTAATTCCATAAAAAATCGTTGTTTATCCCTATATTAATGGCACATGTACAATTAAAACTCAACCGTGTCAGAATGTAGAAAAAGGATGAAAATTGTTTAATTAAGTCACTATTACACAGACGTGGCCAAAGTATTTCCAGTCGGCCGTGAAACACGAAACGAACGTGTAAAGAAATAACATAATTATTATTTAATTAATATTTAACATTAGCAAATTAAATGTTTTACAATGAAAACATTGGGGCTTAGTATATTATAAATGTAAAAAATATAAACGTCAGTTGTGGTTACCTGTTCTAAAGAAGTACACCAGCAAAACTGACGCAGAAGTGACTAGTTTATCAACTTTCCAATGTTTATACAGGGTGTTTTCTCTGTCTTACCCGTCTTAACTTTGCGTGGGAAGTAATGTATTTAAGAATTGGTCAGCTTCTAATATTTCATCCGCAATATGTTGAACATCTTCCTTTCCAAACATTTCTTGCAAATGAAAACATTGCAAAGGCCCACTAAAATCGGTATTTTGCAGAAGCAATTGTACGTCATCAAATGTATGCCCTAAATTGTCAAAATGTACATGAATTCCGGAAACACTTCAGTTATTCTTAAATGGAAACGGAAAATATATTCAACGTAACACGTGATTAAAGCGGTATAATATAACTTGTGGTAAATAAGAAAACTTGCCTCAATCGTCGCTAATTTTCTTGAACGTATCACTCCTGCAATGATACCCCTATTTATACATTTGTTTCGTTAACTACTTTAATGTTACAGTTTGCCAATACCTGGAATAGTTTTGGAAAGAAAAAAAGAATAGATTATTTAGTTCAAATTTTCTTGTGACATCTTTGTTTCTTGTTGATAAATGTATTTAAAAAATGATTATTTACACAGCCTGTAATGGAAAGTTTTCTTTTAGGATGTGCTCAGGAAAATTCAGTCTTTAGCACATGTTAAAAGTCAGACGATGCTTTAGTATTCAGCTAAGTCTGTGAATGCAACAAAGAAAACGAAGTAATGACAGATGACCGCATCCGCTACTACTGACTTAAACGTACCATTATGTGATTTATATACTTGAATGAAAATAATATGAAAGGCAGTGAGGCTGCCTAAAAATAGTGTATGACACACAAGGTAAAAGTGATTTTATTTCGCTCAAAGGTTTGCACTACTCCTGTTGGTTTCGTGTCACATCCTATCCTATTCGCAAAATAAAATATAACTTTTACCTCTGGTAGGTATCGTAAAATAACTATTCTTTCAACACAATACAATAAGACAACACCATTGAAGTATATTCTGGAAATCATGGACCCTGTAAACAATATTTTTTCTAATATGTTTATTTTCTCGTATTATAGAGAAATATTTGTAAAACTGCAACTTCAGTGCAAAACATTGGTGTGATTTTGACGGAAATACAATTTTGGGGCCTCTAATACAAAAAAGTGCTCGTTTAAAATACTCTCTTTGGTGTGGATGCCTATAAACAATACCAGCGTTTCAACCATCGATCTGACACGATTCGAGACTCCGAATTTGAAACGAACGATTTCTAAGGGCAACTGTGCATGAAGTCCGTGTAACACTTTCAGAACGTTTTCAAAAATAACACCAATTTCTTTTCTTCATTTTTTCTTCAGTGAAAGAAAAGGTTCGATAAAAATCAAATCACAAATGATATTTATTAAATTGTATACGTTTTCGAAAGTTTCAAAAATTCAGAATGTGGGCTCACGTCTACAAATGCCTTCTTGAGAGATTTTCCAAAAGGTCTCTAAAAACCAAAAACATCATTTGCTCACGAAGGACAGGAATTATCTGTCGGTATAATACACAATGTATTAAATCACATAGTATTAGCGCAATTTTGATTCAAATGTTGATTTTTCAAATGAAAATGCACTTAACATTAATTAAAATCATACCTTGGCCAGTGTGATTTAAAACTTTGAAAATCTAATTAAACAATTAATATCATTCTATAATGTATTACCTGCAATGACTATATCAATATAAACAACAGTGATTATTATTATTTTTATAATTATTAAGGATTTAGTTGAAAGAAAAAGTTGCTAAAACTATTGTTAATCTTCTACGGATAGCATCAATGGAAAAGGAATTCCGGGTGTAAAGAAAAGTTTCAACTGCCTAAAAAAGTTTTATTGCACTAGAAAACAGAGCAATATTATTTACAAAGTGTTCAGATCTCCGTTCTTTCTTCTTGTGGAAGATGGAGACGTCCTTTGAAGTACCATTGTTGGGGGGTGTAAAAGTCCATTCCCTTGATGGGGCGATGCGAAAGGGGAAGACCCAGGGGGTAGGTGTGGGGTATTGACGTCGAAGCCCACCGCGCAGCTGGCGATAGGTCTGGGCACTTCCATGGGCCCTTCGCTAGGGCGTAGACCATGACGAACAGCACGAAGGGCATGCTGGTTCTTGTAACACCCTTGGGCGCCAGCAGGGCGCTGGGGGGAAGCCGCAGTAGCTGAGCGATCTGCAAAGAAGAAAGGTGGTGAATGAATTCGTTCTGCTCCGAGACGGTGAGACCTGAAGCGAGAAGAGGCAGGATAGTCAGCAACGGAGGTTACACTCGTCGATGGTACATGTCCTCGTGGTTTTGAGGCGTTGTCATCTTGGCGCAGCATGTCCCAGGTGTGGAGCGTCCTTCATTGGTCAAGGTGGAGTCGTAGGAGTTGCGGGTAGATGACGAGGTCTGGCCGGTGTCACTGTGGTGCGCGATAAACAAACATATATGTCAGTATTTGAAGGAGCGGCAATCCATGGGAAAAATCGAGAATCTAAGTTTGTCCTGGCAGGGGACTTACCCTTGTAGGGAGCGATCCCAACTCAACACATGTAAGCGGCCGCATCTCGTCAGTTCATCTCGATTGCCGGCACAGCATCTTATTTGGGCCGAGGAAGGACCACGCACATGACGTTGGGGTCTTGTCGGAGTTGATTGGTGAACTTGTAAGTGAATGGCTTGTTAGTTGAGGCGCTGTTTCGGGCCCGTCTTTGAGGCGCTGACCTCCTCAACGGAGCTGACGTCAATAAAGCGTTCATGAGCGTCCACGTCGAAGTTCATCGAAGTAGGTGACGAGCTTGTCCGGTCTCGACGTTCTCAACACGCAACACCGGGAAGGGACAGCTACCGAAAGAGGACAGAATTTAGCTTAGGTGACAAGAGCTGTGGCTAATTGTAAGAATAAAAGGTAGTTTTTGAGGAAAGTAGGTCAATTAGGTAGCAAGAGGGATCGCTCACTGTTCGACAGTTTAACGCTCAAGTTCGTCTTGTGAGGCGAACAGTAATCGACTGCGTGCGCAGGGCCTGGTAGTAGGATGGGCGTCACGCAGGCTGGTGAGGAAGTACTCTGTGACTCCAGGCAGGGTTCGTGCGTGTAGTTCGGGGTCACAGTAGAGCGAGAAGGGCTACCAGCTTGTTGCTTAGAGGCGCCGTGTACTTGTATTGACGGAGTTGTAGGAGCCGAGATGAGCTTGCCGAAGATTTCGAATCCTTGTCTGTTTCGTAGATGGACCACCGTCTGGAGCCGTCGCTTCGTGTAATGTTAAATTCAAAATGATTAGGAATACCGCTTCTACAGTAGGAATGTTTGATATTGCAGAATGAGAGGCACTGGTAATTGATACGGTTTTGAAAACGTTAACCAGTTCGATTCGCGTCACGCGGATTCTGCGCTCGTTAATCGAGGACATTGACCTTGTCGAAGTTGTAATCTTGTCAGTGACGTAGTAATAGTCAGGACGAGTAGGCACTCCATTCCGTCTGGTAGCGAGCAATGGGGAGTAACCATACTGGTGAAAAGAAAACATTAATAGCAATACACAATACACAGTATCTAAATGCGTAATGTCTTCTATTTCATGAAGTTTCTTGAATGCGCCCTGTATTATCTAAAGACAACGGAAACGAAATAAAGTTAGATAAATTGGTTTGCGTAAATAACCACTATATATTTTGTTTTATTTTTTCATTCGTACCTTTACGGGCCTGTTGAAGTTCAGGTACTCGACTTCGGGCAATCCCAAGCCAGGCCGCTGGCAGGTTGTAGCGGGCAGCAGGAATTTGCTGCTGGCACGTTAGGTAGAACGTTCGCCGTAAAACGGTCGACAGTGTGTGCCGTAGCGGCTTCAGCCGTCATCCAAAGGGGCTACGAGGAGTGGAAGTAGAGCGTAGTAGGGCGTTTGAGACCGAGGTACCTCGCGTGGAAAGGCCGGCCATCAGATACTCGGTGGTTGGCCTTCCTCATTGTAGGGTGGTGCGCGAGTAGATTGTCGGGATGATGATGGTGCGGCTTTCGTGGGTGCTCTTATCCAGCATCTAGAAGTTATTGTATTAGTGTTTTCCGACAATATACGCAGATAATATTGCTTAGACTAGAGCAACAATCACGAAAGTTCACTTAGATTAAAATATATATTTTTTATGCTGTAATTGCCTAATTGAGTTTCTCTTTTTGTTATAATTGTAATTATATCACTTTAAAAATGTTGCTTTCAAAACTCGTCGCTGGTTCAGCTAATAGACGTTCTAATTACATTTTCTTTAGTAAGCAAACGAGTAATTGAGTAAGCTGAGTTTTCGAATATATTTACTGTAGCAGATCTTGCCGAGCTCCGACAGCCTGTTGTGATGGTCTGAGCGCTTCAATAGAAGGAAGATGGGGCAATGCATCTCGGAAGGATGGGAGCAGCCGTAATCTGCCTTGCAGTCGTCGCGTGCAGAGACCGGCACGTCTGCAGGGCGACCACGAAGACTCCCTCATTGACGCGGTCAGCGCGCACGAGCAGCCTTCTGCAGACATTAACGAATCGGTGAAGGAGGCGTGCATTGCGGAGAGTTCGTTTCGGGGCACATGAGATAGAATGAGATGTTTGATTTTTCGAAATTTCATTCATGAGTCTTATTTTGCATAATAAATGAATTATTACAGTGGTTACTGCTAGGAAGAGCACATTGCCAAGTTTCACTTAAATTACTTTTGTACATTTTTTTAATGTTACATCTGGGCTGATGTTTGTGAAGAGCGTAAGTTTGAAGTTGTGCATTACCTGTGGTAGAAGGTATCGAAGTCCTTGGCAAAGTAGAACAAGTCCCGAAGAGAGCGACAAGCATCCTCCATTTTGGTAGTCACGCAGCATGGAGAAGATCATCACCACGGGGCAGGGAGAGAGTGTTCCTCTCACATGCGTGATGTACTCTTGACGACTTTGACGTCGTTGTAGCTTATACGAGGTTGGCCTCGGGTTCCATTGGTCGCCGATGCTCTTCTGTTCGAGGTACAAGTTAGGTTGATAGTACTGGACCAAGAGACTGAACGAGCCTTTTGTTGATTTGAGGATCTCCTTCCTCGGCTGTAACATACACGTAGTAGTTACATCTAATTCCTAAGCTTTGCCCAATTGTATATATTGAAAGTGATTGTGAGTTCCGGGATTCGGTGAAAACGGAAAACTATTGTGTGAAATGACGTAACTTGAGTTGAAAAATGTCGTTTGGTCTGAAACTTGATCCATTCTTGTTCCGCTGGATCTCTGATTGCTGAGCATGTGGTAACTCGGTTACTAACGCGCCTAGTCCGGATAACATGGGATTAAGACAATATCATTGTGAAAAATGACTATAAATAGGAGATCTACTCCGTGTTTCATGACTTATGACTGCGTTCGTGAGGAAACATTGCATTGAAAGGCGTTTAAGAGGCTTTGATCTATGTAGAAGAGCAACATTAATTTCAATCCAAACACACTTTAGAAACTTCTAGGTTAAGACTGTTGCTGCTGTCTTACGTGTGTGGAGATTGACGGCCTGCGGTGAGCGTGTGGGGGCTGCACTTACCCACGACCTTCCTTGTAAGGCCCCTGTGGCGCCACGTGGCGGAGGCCGCCAGCGCGAGTGCGAGCGCGAAAGCTGCTGCGTTCTCATGGCTGTGGGCGCGGGACGGCGCCGAAATGGTGCGGGCCTGGTTTATATAGTCCGCGGATCGCCTATATCAACCGTCACAGTAAATGCGACTAGAACGAAATAAGGAAATGAAGCGAGAATACGTAGAGCGGTCAAGAAAGAATTTGCCGAAATGTGATCGTGCAGTCAGCAGCCCATGTGCTGTAATATTGATGGAATTCTAAGAAAGAGACATCTTGACATGTTTATACACATATACAAAGCAAAGTCAGTTAAAATAAATCAATAATACATAAGCATATCAGACATAAGGAAGTATAAATCAAAAAAGACC
>BOPP01000094.1:0-163076 GCA_017312745.1 Gryllus bimaculatus
CAACCCAACCCAACCTAACCTAACCTAACCTAACCTAACCTGCAGAGCCACGTCACGCTACAACCAAAACGTACGTCTATCGCCATGTGAATGACATTCACAAACATTTTGAAAAAATTCAAAAATTACGAATCAGCAAACAGGGCAACCTCAACGTGCAAATGGCACGCATTGTCAACCTAGCCTTCCCCATACACAAAGACGATGCGGCCTCAAAACGCTACGTCGATGACGCGATGCAGTATCAGCGGGCTTTTATCAACCGCAACACCTTTCGTCGCACCGGGGAAAACGGTGAAGACTACCATTTTCAAGGTAAACGCCTCACCAACGTCGCCGACCCCGTCGCAGAAGACGATGCTGTCAATATCAAGGTACTATGGTGCCTTCTCAACATATCGTCCGTGTGAATGAGATTGTCAACAACCCTTGTGTAGTTTCAATGTAAAGAATCTAAAACAATGTATATGTTTGTGATCAATAAATACTTGTTCTAGCGTACTCTCTGTTGTCCGTCTTGTCCTTTTCCCTTTTGTCACCACCGTGCAGGGGAAAAAAATCCTCTCCTCGCTTCCGTTTTTTTGCATCCCTTAGTTTTCGTTTTCAGAGGTTGGTACACAGGGTAGGCAGGCAAGCAGTCAGTCAAGCTGGAGACGTGACGTCACGGCCTCCGCAGCAGCTGGCGGCGGCGACCTTCGCACTTCCGCGGCCTTGCCGACTCACCGGCTCTTGGCGCCGGATGTTGACAACGGATGTGGACGCCGAATGTTGACCCGCATGTACACACCAGATGTTTTAATTGACGTCAGATGTTTTTGTTTACATCCGGCGACCACAGCTGGTAGATAAGGCACGGCCGATACTGCAACACATCATCCGGTGGCGCCGGTTTCCCCCACCGGGTATCTCATTTGTTGTGTTGTAGAATCGGCCGTTTCCATCTACTGTCGTGGCTGCGCTCAATCGTCCAATGCATAATGCTTTTAACCAAGAGTTGAATCGAGAAAAACTGTATGATCTCAACACTTTGAAAGAAATAATTCAAACAAATCTTCCACTGTTGAATGAACAACAGAAGTATGTATTTGACTCTCTTATGAAATTAACAAATGATGAAACTGGAGGGATTTACTTCTTAGATGCACCTGGTGGTACAAGAGAAACGTTTTTGATTTGATTAATATTAGCAACGATTCGCTCACAAAATAAAATTGCACTTGCACTCGCTTCGTCGAAAATCGCAGCAACTTTGCTTGAAGGTGGTCGACTGCCCAATCAGCATTAAAATTGCCATTAAATATGCAAAGCAATGAATCTCCGACCTGCAACATTTCGAAGACCTGCAACATTTCGAAGAGTAAATTAATTATTTGGAATGAATGCACGATGGCACATAAAAAAATCTTTGGAGAGCTGTTGGAGGCTTAGACAGAGCCTTAAAAGATCTACGGAAGCAAGTAATAACCTAATTTGGTGGTGCAATTGTTTATTAGGCAGGAGATCTTTGGTCAAACATTGTCAGTTATTCCATCGATCAACACCCACATGATGAATCTTCAATGCATGTCTAAAGTCTCCAATTTGTGGAAACATGCAAAGTATGTCATTTAAAGCAAGAATATTGCGTGTCGATTGCAAAAATGACGAATTGGGACAAGCATATTCTTATAACACCTGCATTGAAGTTGGTATTGGCAAAGTTTCCATATACGACTGTTGACTGCTGCATTAACTTCCTCAAAGTTTTTGTCAAGTTAACGTCGCATCAAAAGATAGACTTATTCAGATAGGTGTTGTCCAGATGCTTACTCAAAATATACAGAAACCATGAAATTGGGGTTGAGCCGGAACGAGCAGTATTGGCTGCAAAACACATAGATGAGAATGAATTAAATTAAAAATTCAAGAACAAATGTACAGGTGGAATCGAGGATAGATATAAATAGGTTGATTTGGCTACTAACCAAGATGATGTCAGTCAAAGCTATCACCAGAATTTTTAAAAATTGTGGATTTTGCCAGGATTGCACCTCACAACCTTCAATTAAAGGGTGTGGACCCGATAGTTTATAGTGTTGCGAAATTCAACCAACCACGTCTGTGCAAACGGCACCATCGGTTAACGATAAAAAATTCTGAAACAACGTGTAGAAGCAACTATACTGCAAAGAAAGTATATGAAAGGAGAAGACGTTCCCTCCATTACGCGCATCCCCCAATGAACTTCAGCGACTGAAGTCCGTTTGACTAAACGACTGCAGTTTCAGTTTGCTTGCTTTGCTATGACCCTAAACAAGTCCCTGCGGGCAATCATTAGTGTTTTGTGGTATGTAATGGAAAAGCATTGTTTCTCACTGGTAAGTTGGTCATTGGCCGGTCTCCCGTGTAGGAAAACCATCAGATCTGTTTGTCTATGCGCCAGGTAATCAAACAAACATCGAATATCACAAAGCACTACAATGAATATAAAACTGATTTTTGTTAATAAGTGTAATTCACATGATTAACAATAAAGCGTGGCTAGACTGATGTGGCAAGGCGCAATCAGGAAGGTGATTCGAACAGGCAGTGATGCAGAGACGTGGCGGGGTGGCCTTTGCAGGATTGGCAAAAGTGAAGAGTCGTTGGCAGATAGGCAGAGGCCGATAGGCGGAAAAGCGGAGGTGGAGGAGGTGGGGAAAAGCAGAAGCAGAGTATACGAGAGGCGGAGAGGCGTAGTACCAGAAGCCGAGAGGCATAGTGGCATAGATGGAGAGGCAGCTAATGCACAGGTTAGGTGGCAGAGAAAAGGAGGCGGCAGCGTGTGCAAAAAGGCGAAGCGGCATGGCAGCGGCGAAGAGGTGGTTAGGAGAGGAAACACTTCTGTTCAGGTGGAGGGCAATGTGACAGGCCGACGTTTGCAATCCAAGCGATAGAATCTACCATTTGGACACCTGGGCTTCTTGACAAAAAATGCCTTCATCGATAAGACCTATGAACTTGAAAGGAGATCCATTCACGCGAATTGTAAAGCTCTAGAATCGTGCCTTTTAATTCATTGACTGGACGTGCACTATATCCGATACGCCAGGACCACACTCGATAACTCAGCATAGTTGAGCCGTGCGAATGGCCAGTAAGCAGGTTACGTGCAGGGCATATTTGACGATGAGTGTGCCGAACTATCCTGTCTCCGAGTACAAGTACATATTTTTCACTACTCTGTAATATTTACCATTGTAATAGTTTCGAAAAAATGTACTTACTTGTAAAATAATCCTATTGGTTCTGGTTGTTTTTCATGACGTCTCTCTCAATGATGACAACGTTGTGGTGTTCGCTTGGCGAGGCGACACAGGCAAGGCGAGGCGAGATGAATCGTCCAAACCGCCTCGTCCACACTGCCTCGTCATACCTGCCTCGTACGCACCATCTCATCCGCACGCGTCGCCGAATCGCCTCATCCACATCATCTCGTCAACACGCATCGATCAACCATCTCGGCCGTCTCGAGGCTGATGTGGCGAGGCAAAAGAGACAGCGAGGCATCGTAGCAGAGGCAGAAAGACTGAGGCGATTCCGCAGGCCAGATGGCGGAAGACAGGAGGCGGCAGAGGGTGTGCGGAAAGGCGAAGCAGGATAGCGGCGGCGAAGAAGCGGTGAGGAGTGGAAACCCTCTTGTCGAGGGCAATGTGACACAGGTCGACGTTTGTAATCCAAGCGATAGAATCAACCATTTGGACACCTAGGTAGCTTGACACAAAAAAATGCCTTCATCGATAAGACCTGTGAACTTGAAAGAAGTTTCGTTCTCATGAATCGAACAGCTCTAGAATTTTTTACAGAAGAGAACCTTTCTCCTACTGAGGTTGCACGTTTGTGTATATATATATATATATATATATATATATATATATATATATATGTGTGTGTGTGTGTGTGTGTGTATACATATATAAAGACAATTGTTTATGTAGGTTAGTGATTAGCTAAGTTTGTTTCCCTGTAAACAGTTTTATTCCTTTTTATGAACCATCAGTTACAAAGACTATTTGACATAAACAAATTGCTTTTACCTGTAAACAGAGAAACGACAATTAAAAAGCTGACTAACCGCTTCTCTGTTTACACCACTTAGTTTAAAAGTGTAAATTTAAATATTTTTCAATAATGGTACCACTTACTCTCTCTAGCGGTCCTCAAGTTTCAACCACGCGCAACCACTCTTAACCACGCGCCAAGGGTGGAAAGCACGACATGTTCAGAATAAAGAAATTATATTTTCTTCACATATGCATAACCTATAATAATTTCTATGTGCCTGTAATTGATTCATTGTACGTGTAACATCACTGAATCCGATCGGCCATGTCCACACACTCGATAACACGACATAGTTGAGCCGTGCGAATGGCCGGAAACCAGGTTAAGTGCAGTGTATACTTGCCGCTGTCTTAGTCTAAAGAAAAAAATTTACTTATTTGTAAATAATACTGCAGTTACTGGTTGTTTTTCATTAAGTCTCTCAGTGATGACCACGTGTTCAATTCCAAATCCAGCTCCCGTGTTCGCTTGACGAGGCGAGGCGATAAAAGCGATATGACTCGTCTAAACCGCCTCGTCCGCACCATTTCATCAGAACGCCTCGCCGATTCGCCTCATCCACATCGTCTCGTCAACACACATCGATCAACCATCTTGGCCGGCTCGAGAAGATTTGACATGATTCTGTGGCTAGACTGATGTGGCGAGGCGCAACCGACAAGACTATTCAGACGGAGAGGCGGAAGGGCGGAGAGGCGGAAGGGCAGAGAGGCGGAAAGGCAGATACGAAGATGCTTACTAGAAGAGGCGGAGAAACTTAGTAGCAGTCGCGGACAAACAGAGGCAAAGGCGCAGGCTAGGTGGCGGGGGACAGGAGGCGGCAACGAGTGGGCAAAAATGTGGCGGCGGCGAAGAGGCGGTGAGGAGATGAGACCCACTTGTCGAGGTGGAAGGCAATGGTAACCCAGGTCGACGTTTGCAATCCAAGCGATTGAATCCACCTTTGGATACCTACGCAGTTTGAAACAAAAAATGTCATCGATGAGACCTATGAACTTCAATGGAGTTTCATTATCTTGAATTATACAGCTCTAGAAATTGTTGCAGAAGAGAACTTCTTTCCTACTAAGGTTACATTAAAATTATAATAATTTCTACGTGCCGTTTAGTTTATTAATTGCACGTGAACACTGCATCCGATCGGCCAGGTCCACACTCGTTAAGTTTAGCCGTGCAGGAAAGCGGGTTACGTTCAGGGCATAATTTCCGCTGTGTGTGCCGAACAATCCTGCCCCCAAGAATAAGCACATTTTTCACTACGCTTAACAACCATTGTAAAAGCTTCAAGAAAAAATTACTTACTAGTAAATCATCCTGCAGGTACTGATTGTTTTTCATGCAGTCTCTAAGTGATGACCACGTTGTGTTCAATTATAGCACCCGCTCCCGTGTTCGCCACGCGAGGCGTCCCAGGCAAAACGACCGAGGCGAGGCAACGATGGCAAGGCGGTACGTTTCGTCCACCCACCTTCGTCTACACTGCCTCTTCGTCAACCCGCCTCGTCTTCCCTGCCTTGTCCACACCACTTCGCCCACAAGGCTTTGCCAAATTGCCTTGTCCACATAGTATAATCCACACGCATCGTCCAACCATCTCGTCCGCCTCGAGATTTGGCGCAATTCTGTGCCAAGACAAATGTGACGGAGAGGCGTGGCGGGGAAGGCCTGAGGCACGGGAGACGCAGACAAGCGGCAGACGCAGACAAGCGACAGACGCCGAGAAGCAGACGTCGAGAAGCAGACGTCAAGAAGCTGACGGCAAGAAGCAGACGGCAATGTGTTTGCAACCCAAGCGATAGAATCCACCATATGGACACCTAGGCTGCTCGACACAAAAAAATGAAGTCGTCGATTGTGAGTTTCGTTCCTGCAAATCAGACAGCGCTAGGTTAGTTTGCAAGAAAGAATGTCTCCCCAGCTGAGGTTACATGTGTGTATATTCACCTATAAACAAGCCTACGTGCCTTTTAGTTTTTAGATTCCGAGTGTAATATCACTGCATCCAGGCTGCCAGGTCCACACTCTCAGTAACAGGGCTTATTGATGCTCTGCCAGTGGCCGTAAAACACGGTACGTGCAGGGCACCGTTGCCGTTCCGTGGAACGAATAATCCATTCCCCGAGAAAAGGAATTTCTATTACTACTCTTGTCAATATGTTATCAGTCTCAGATATAAGCTTTTACATACCTGTAAATTTCGCTCGCATTTTCGTGGTCACTTGTCTACACGAGGAGAGACGATGGCGAGGCGAGACGATGGCGAGGCGAGACGATGGCGAGGCGAGACGATGACGAGGCGCGACGAGGCGTGGCGAAGAGGGGGCGACAATGGCGAGGCGAGGAGGGGGCGACAATGGCGAGGCGACTGTTGTAGGAAGCGCAAAAATCATTACCGTTTTGACCGCCAAGTTTACCTACCCTGACTTAGCTGCAACTGCCAGACAATGGCACTAGCGAAGTGCTTCTTGTTTTTTCAATTCCCATTTACTTACAATAAAGTTCTCCAAATACCAAAACTACGTAAAAGATATTCATTGCAACAGGAAGCCTCCGTGCTCTACAATTAAAAAATCCCTATCTTAAAAATCCGTACCAATACTCTCTAAAATCAGACATATTTCCAGATATATTCAAAACAGCAAAAATTAAACCATTGTTTAAAAGGGGCAATAGTTATGATCCAATGAACTGCAGACATATCTTCCTGTTATCAAGATTTTCAAAAATTCTGGAAAGACTTTTCAATGATAGATTCAGTTTCTCATTGCAAATAATGTCCTTACAAATGCACAACATGGCTTCAGGAATAATAGATCCACAGACACAGCCATCTTCTCCTTTTTCAATGACATACTAGTTGCACTAAATCAGAAGAAAATTCCCATTGGCCTTTTCTTAGATTTGTCAAAAGCCTTTGTCATCATTGACCATCACATACTTTTAAGAAAACTAGAAATACTAGGGATTCAAGGCATTGCAGGCCAATGTATCAAATCATATTTATCAAACCGTAAACCAAATAGTTGCCCTCCAACACACTAAAGAAAACAAAATCTCCTCATACTACTTCTGTCCTCAAATAATAAATTGTGGGTCCTGCAAAGATCCATCCTTGGGCCAATACTATTCCTCATATACATATATTTCATGCCTTTGGCTTTAAGGAACAACAAATCAATTTCGTTTGCAGATGACACAAACATAACCATCAAAGCAAAATCACAACAATCATTAGAAAAAGAAACTCACAAAACTTTGCAAGCACCAGTTAAATGGTTTCAAGACAACAAACTCATCATAAACACCAGCAAGACAGTCTCTCTAAATTTCATGAATTCTAGATCTAAAGAAAAACTCTCACAGCATTTGCTCATAAACAATAACCCTGTAACGACATCTCATGACCTTCCTCTGACTAACAATTCATGAAAACCTAAAATGGAATGCTCACACCTCAAATCTTAGTAAGATTTGCTGAGCTTCTTGTTATGCCCTATTCACCCTCAGGTCAAGCTCCAACATCGAGACACTTCGAACAATGTATTTTGCAAATGTGCACTCACATCTAAAATATAGAATAATATTCTGGGAAAATGCCCCTGAAAGCACTCTCACATTTATTATCCAGAAAAGAATATTGCGAACAGTGACCAGCACTCATAAGCTGGAATTCTCGGCTATCCGGGAGACGCCGCGTCGTTGGCTGGGGGCCGACGTTTCGCCTGACATGTTGCAGGCTTCCTCAGGGCAGTGAGGCAGTGATCGTCACTGCCCTGAGGAAGCCTGCGACATGTCAGGCGAAACGTCGGCACCCAAGCCAACGACGCGGCGTCTCCCGGATAGCCAATATTCATGGATTCGAGCCGCGGAAGCTTACGTATATACCTCATAAGCTGGAGTCTTGCAAACCCTTGTTTAATAAACTAAGGATTCTTCCTCTGCCATGCATTTTGCCAAAGATTTTACTACCTTAATTTGACTTTTTTCTTCCATAAAATCCTAATAATTATTATTGTGAATTTTTTAATAAATTAAGGCGTGGAAGTATGGGAGTGAAATTTTAAAGTTCCCGCGTTGCTGGTTTATTTCAAATTTACCGGTTACTTCTTCACTATTGACTGCCCGTTTTCCTAATAGAAATTATACAGAACAATGTTGCAGCACCGGAAGTTGGGCAAATAAGGCTTTTCCTTTTAACATTGAGTGCTGGAATATACTCTTTGGCATTTGCGATCTTTTGGTGACGCGCGAAACTAACAAGTAGATGCTGATTACCGATATTGAACATTTCTTTAGTACGATTGAGCTTCTCCGGATTGGCGAGGACATGGTGTCATCTCTCAGTAGCGATTTAAATTTGAACATGATGAAACATTGAAGATTATGCATAATTATTTCAATTATAATAAGTATTTTCCAAGCAATACTTTATACTGCCGACAGTAATATAGCTTAATAGAATCAATCAGCCTAGATGTAAATTTTGGTTGACTTGTACACACAATGCAGGCTAATAGAGCATCATTCTTCTTTACCTATATTGACATTGGTCGTTGAATAATTTCTGGATCTTATAAATTTATACACACTTTGATAGTAGGAACTCTCAATCTATTTCTAGTAATAGCCGCTGCCTACATAGAAAATTACCATAAAGACAAAAGCCTTAATTAAAAAGATATCTATTTATACATGCAGCCAGAATTTCACATAAGTACTTCAGTGATTGGCCTGGACCTGGTTAAATTCCTGATGAAATTCTGAATGACTCAGTAGCTTCTAAAACGTATTCACTCTGATAAAGCTAACGGTTTGCTTTGGCAATATGACTGATTCAGTAGAACCATGAAATATTCTTTCCTCAAATGTCAGCTAATTTTATATTTACAGATTTAAGCAAAAAATGTGAGAAATATTTATTGATCATATATTTTCTCCAACAAGTTTACTTATAAATGACAAGGTGATAGAAATAAATTTAATTCGGTTTTTTGAGAATGACTTTTTATTTTCTATAACTAAATGTATTCTTATTGTGATAAAAACATTAACTATAAATTAAATAAAAATATATTTACAAGTGACATTACTGTACAATCTTTTTGTTGATGACACAAAACACAAATGCAAAATGTACATAATGTTAAAGAAATAAGTTCTCAAAAATTAACCAAAAAGAATATATTTAATTCTTCCGAATTTGACCTACTATAAAACTTATTACAAGAAAACATTTATGTGATTATTTGTGAATCATTATAATCAACCAATATCCACTTCTTACCATGTGTCAAAATAATTTTGAACATTGTAAATATTAGTATCAACAAGTTCTGGTTTTCCACGTGGCAAAATATGCACATTCTCACAAGTGTGTGCAAATCTTTTAAAACATTTTTCTTCTATGCCAGAAATTATTTGCTCGGAAGTCCTCTTCTTCAAAATTCGATAATGAGAGAACATCATTCTGAGTAGAAAAACATTTCCAGTATATTTAAAATGCTTTGGTAAATAAAATATAATTTATTTAACACAGAACTCAACATTGAATTTTGGTTGCATGAAAACCCCTGTTGTTTACTTGAGGCAAAATAACAAGATTATTTACTGAACACTTTTCTATGTGATATGTCATTGCAGAACTGATGAGAATTTACATTAATTTTAAGTTAAGAGATGACATGAGAATAACTTACCTTTATTGTTTGTGATTGATAATTATCATCAGGAAAATGCAAGCAGCAGGGTTTTTTAATGTCTTGCCTTTTTACTGTAGTTTTCAAAATAGGGCTTTCCAATTTCAGAGGTTTTGTAACTTTCTCTATGTTAATAGGGCTTGAAGAGTCATTTATGTTTCTCAATGAAGGTGATCGATTTTCAAAAGTTTGTGATTGGATAACACTTCCGCATGACATGCAGTCTTCACAGTCCTTTAAGTTCTTTGACACAACTTTTTCATCGTTAAAATAATTCCCAATTTGGAAATCATCAGGACGTGTATCCACTTGTTCATCAAATTGAAAATCAAAAATTTCATGATTGCAAGGGCTTTCACTTAGACTAAATTTTAAATCATTTTTCCAAATATTGACACTTGAAGGAGAATGCTGATTAATCGTATGTGATTCAAACTTCTCATTTATTTCTTTTGTTAAATTTTCACATAGAGATGTAGGAAATCGAGAAAGTTGTTGTTTCATGTGTCTGTGTATGGGAACATGCATATCCGATGGTGCTGAGGAAGAAGATAGGCCAAGAGAATGATTCAAAAACTGAAATCCATCTAAAGATGATGATTTTGAAGGAATTAAATTCTTGTTATTTTCAGAGAGTGAATTTTCAAGAAACCTTAGAGGATTCAACAGTGATTGTTTTGTTTTGCATCTACTTTCTTCTGAGTAAGTAATTTTGTCTTTCGATGAAAATGTCATCTCAGTTGTGTAAAGTTCAAATTTATGGTGAGGAGACAGTGATAAAGAATGCCCTGGAAAAATATCCATATTCTCCAAATATTCATGATCTTTTCGTTGACCATGAGATGTGTTAATGATTTGTATCTTTTTAACATTTTTAAATGCATTATAATTGAGATTCTTCTTAGGCAATTTCACAGTTTTGTTAATATTTCTGCAATTAATGTTTTTCAACATTTTAGTTTTATCCATTAAATCCTCACCTAATTTAAAAAGAAAAAAGTGTAAAAATGATGTGATCATTTTATTTTGCAGATTGAGAACAATGCTGAATTTTCAGTAGTAGAAAAATATCAACTAGAACATCCAGAATTAAATTATTTTCATAAAGTCATGCATTTCCATAAATTTTATTATTCTTACATAAATAAAACAATACCAAAAATTGTGTTTGTTGTGAGCAATTAAAAGTGCATTCTAAAATTAAATGAACCCTAAAGCATTTTTATGTTATTTCTCTATGTAAGTATCAAAAACGTTTTGAAAATGATAGGAAATATTCAGATTGGAAATGAAACAAAATACAATCATTAATTTGATATCACCTTCTGGATATTGAGAATGACGAATTGTAGTTCTCTTTTCTTTATTTATTTTTGACAACTTATTAAAAGAAGTATGATCCATTAATTTATTTCTGAAAAAAAGAAAGTGTCAAAATTTAATTTTGATCATGAGAAAGAATGGTAATTCCTCAAAACATGGAAATAAAGGCTCTCATTGAAAAAAAAATCAATTTAAGAAACAACAGAGGGTCTACATGTTGTGTTTTACCTATCCACAGTGGCTAACATTTTCTCTTTGTAGCTTGACTATGAACTTACAACCTCCATCTACTATTAGAACTCTGACTATTAAAGGATATTTAACAGTGGCATACTATTACCAATCCCTTACCTGAAGAACACCAATGTGAGTGCGAATGCAAGTGTGGATCTCAAAATAAATTGCAAAATAATGGAAGGAAAATATATTAAATAAAAATTAGAATATGTATATTTGTGCACCATAAAAATTTAAAGAACCAGTGGAGTGATTGCTCTCAAATTTGGCAAAAACTTTCAAAACACCAAAAATAGTATAGTTTCTTTCAAAATGTTATCCTGAAGTATGTTCTTTTTACAATATTTTGTTAAATGCAATACCCAATGTATCTGGATGACATTCTTGCCAGTGATGCACGACGGGATTTTACAGAACTGAATAGAATGATCATAACCAGGAAGAACTAGGGGAGCAAGTGGATGGAGCATGATGAGCAGGAAAAATGAAGTTGAGGGTGGGCCGGAGGTGTAGGCATTACAGCCATGGCAGGTTGGATCAGTGGAAGTGGACCAAATTAGTTGTGTATGTGAAGGGGGTGGGGGGCGGGAGGGGCGACAGGAGCAACATGAAGGATAGATGAAGCTGTTTAATAGATGATTGTGATAAATAAATACCTGAGCAATGCCAAGTACTCAGCTTTTTTTAAAGAACTAAATCTGGATGTGAAAGTTGAACATGGGCTTGATGTGCAAGGCTTGTGCTCTTAGGATTGTATCAGGAAATACCAGAGATGTCCCTTACAATTGGGCACTGCAAGAGAAGGTTGGAGAGGAGCGGTCAAGTCAGACAGTCCTCTCTCCTCCTTGTGGTGGCTCTTGGGTACTCTCTGGGGTGAAATTTCAGAGAATAGCTAATGAGAGAAGGATGAGGGGTGATCATCATGCCAAAAAGGAGAACATAGTGCTAAGGGAAGGAAAACCCTGTCAGAACCAAATGGGGGAGAGAGGACTCCATAAGTGTGGCAAAACAAAACTCCCTAGGGGAAGGATAACACTTAAGAAGAAAATCAGGTCTTCCTGGTTTTGGGGTTGAGGATCTAAGCCATTACCCTCTTACTTGAAAAAAATCAAACTCATTAAAAGATTCAGCCAACAGCCTCGAAATGCTGAATCATATGGAGGATGACTCTCACAAAACAGATTCTGAATTTGTCAACTTGCAATATATAAGGTCAAAACTCAAAACAAAGGGAGGTCTTAAACAAGATTGAAAAAAACAAAAGAACAATAAAGAAGTTGTTTTGGTAAATGAGTAAGTGCATTGAAAAGTATTTAAAAGCTGAAAATTCAAACATCACAGACACTTCATATTTATTTATCTATATTTATATATTTACAGAGTATTTTAGAAATTTGGATAAAGGTGAATATGGGTATAGAAATTTGGATATGGGTATAGAAATAAATGGAAATTGTTTTTATACACTTTTGTTTGCAGATGATCAAGTAGTAGTGACAAATAGATTAGAAGATATTGCAACATGATGAGGAAGTTGATTCAATAAGACAAGTGGAATATGAACAACAATACAAGGAAGACACAATTCCCTCCAATAGGAGAACACCTACTACACACCTATTACTGCAAAAGCAATATTGGAATGGAGAAGGAGTTTTAGAAGAAACATATTACAAATTAAAAATAACCTGTATTTGTTTGAATTTGAACATCAGGGTGGTGATCCAGTACCATTTCAAAATGGAACTTTAGCCTTCTACTGGTAAACTAATCAACACTTTTTAAGCACAAAGAGATAGTAGTCCTAGTTTATGATATGTGGTGCCACAACTTTCAAAATGAGAACATTTGGGCTTGATGTTTTTCATATGGAGCTTGCATTAAAGGATAATATCGACTCAGTCTAAAGTGCATTAGTTCCAACAAAAATGAGGATAAATAAAGCTAGGAAGGTGAACGATTTTTCTCATTTTCCACAATTTGGATATTTGGACTAATGCTGTTTTCCCAAGAAGCCCTTCAATTATCAACAATATAGACACAAGAAATAGATTTGAAAGGTTTTAAAAATAATAAATAAGACTTACTGTTTCTTCTTTTTCAATGCCAACTTCTCCTGAACAATGAAATCTGGAAAATATTTACCAATAATTACTGTTCTTATTTCTGTCTTCAACTATACTATCAACTAGAGTCCTGTAGCAGCAAAAATACTGCTGTACAAAACCACAAAAAAACATTTTCCGAAATATAGCATGCTCACTGATCATGAATATCAAATACAATACTCTCCAATAACACTGCAATAATTTAACAAAAACCATCTTTACAAGTAATGCAATAATAATATAGTACAGTATACATAGCACAAGTTCTTTAGGTACCAAGAATATTAAAAAAAATGTTGCAGTTCCATAAGGCAACATGTAAATACCAATTTTTTAATAGTAAGAAGAATCCTACTTTGAGCCTTGCTGTCACACACATCAACAACTTTGTTGTAAGCTGTAATGCTCTGAGTATAGAATTCAATTGGTATGAGCAATATTCAATTGGTATCACAATAGAGAAAACAACATAATAATATAATAAATATTTGCATTTTTGAGTTCAAATTGGAACTCTTTCATTGTTTTCAGATTTTTCGTATCTAGCAAAGTCATAGACACTGTAGCCTCTGGCGGGCCAGAGGCTACAGTTTTCTTTCATTTTCTATGTGGATTGGAAATTAGTAACATAAATTATAAAGTTTCTTATGTATAAATGAACTATCTGAACTGAGGAGGCCATTTGGACTTCTGCTGTCATCTAGAATCTTTTGCTTTAAACTTACAATTTGTGTACTTGTATTATTTTGAATTTGAATTATTTTGTGTAATAATCTCATTTTATAAATCCCAAGTTTTTCTAAGTTTGTAAGCAGTTTTATTTTGAAACGTAATGTGTACATACTGTGAGTACAAATCCCAATTGCAATGGCATTTTGTGAAACACAATCATGAAATAATTTTCATTCCACAATGATCCCTTTGTCATAGTACATGCAGACATGATCTTTTTAAAGGAGATTAGATTTTCAATATTTTATTAATAATTAATATACATTATATATTGCATTACATAAACTAACAAGTAACACTAACAAAACTTTCAAAGATTTTGAAAAGGCAACTGAAATGGATTTTTTCTTTTAGAAATTATATTTTTTCATGCAAAAGCATTTAACAGATGCAGAATATTTAACAGACAGCATTTAAAGCTTATACAGAAACAATATTACAAAACGTTTAGCAATAACGTACTCAATAATATTCACTGCTAAAGAACTATGACCTTACCTTCTGTAAAAACCAGATTGAAAGACACGCAATCAAAATGAGTGATAAAAAATTTGAAGTGTGAGTACTCTGATTCATGAAAATTTTCTTCATGTTTTTCACTGGACTGTAATTTTTGACACTGAAATACATTTTGTTTGGCCTGGTTTTTCATTTCTACTGGAGTGCTGATGCCTTTGGGGAGACTTTGAGAAAGTTGATATTTTTTTCTGAAAAAAAGACTAAGTGTCAATGACTTTAAAAAAATGGTTTTAAATATACCTAATGTAAACCTTTGCATCCTTACACATACATACTTTCCACATTGTTCTTCTAAAATCATAGATTGAGGAGAATTCCCATGGTGTTCTCTTTCCTGGGAAAAAATGTGAGTCTGTACATCATGAACAGTATCTATACTTTCATTAATTGATTTGTGATTTGATCCATGCGAATGTTTTGCAAGACTCAGTATATCATTTAGCTTTTCGTTCATACGAGCTCTGTTCATCATATTAAATCTAACATCTGAGAATCAAAGAAAATTTTTAGGAGATTACATAAAATTTGAAGGGATAAATATATTTTTGAGTATTTCATTTATACCTTCTCTGCAATAAGTACTGGATTTCCTTCCTTTCATAAATATTCCGGTTTGGACATGCTGAAAGAAGCCAAGGTGATATTTTATTTACCAGATTTATAACAAAAATTAATGTATACATGTACATACACTCATACAATACATTCCCGGACAGAATGTGATTTCTAATATGGAAGACTTACTGGTACTGTAAGACGTGCATTAGTCAACAATTTCTTCTGATCCTGAAATGATATTTGTGTTTTAAAACTGATTTGAACATTATCAAAATATTTAAAAAAAAAAAAAAAATACCTTGGGCACAATTGTATTATGACCAGGAAAAACTTCACTCTTCTTATGTCTTATCTGTTTTAACATGTAAATCATTTTTATTTAATTGAGTTAGTTTTGTGATTATTACAATTCAATTGAAATTTCATTCTTTGAGAAAACTACTATTACGATGACAATAATTGGGCTAGTACTACATACCACTAGTTTTTCGCCTTTGCTTCGATGTTTCTTCTTCAAAACCCTCCCCATAATGGTGGTTCGTTTCCATCAGCATTATTAATATTTCTATGAAGAAGCATACGTCTCAATCATCTTTACAAACTGCTTAACCACCTGCTCAGTCGGGAATGTCTCTCTTCGAGTTGCTTTAAGTTACGCCGCCACGTTTTCATCACGACCAATCATGACGCCGCTATAATCGATACGAGTCTTTTCGCATGAGCAAACTCGAAATCGAACTCGAAGTGTTGGCGGGCGCCGTCAGACAGGCAAGGTGGCACCGGTTCCTTTGGTTCACTAATTCGATTCACTATTTCTCGTGATTCACAAAATTATAGTTGCGCGGTTCACTTCAATCCCTAGAGAATAATGTTGCTGGCATTGATTCATTATACGTCAAGTACGTGGTTAAATAAATCTTGATATAATTGTTTTTTTTTTATTTTTAAGTTTTCGGTCAGAATTTAGTTGGTGTAGATTTGTAGGTTATTGGTAGGATGTCTGAATACGACCAAGTGGCAAAAGGTCCTCTCAAGCTCAAATGTGACTCGGGAATAAAAAAGTAAGTGTATGCCAGGAAAGTCTTTACTTACTTGTAAAACACATTTAGAGCGATTGATCAATGTAATCCATATTGTTACAGGAAGAAAAAGAAGAAGGATAAGCAGAAACTTTTGGAGCAAGTAACCAAAGTATCAAAAGTTCCCAACGAAGATGACAAACCTCAAACAAACGAAGTAGAAAAAACTAAAGCAGAAATGGCATTCCAGAAAATGCAAGAAAAAATGGTAAGTTACTCAAAAAAATGTATAGGTTAAAATTTTTTATGTGGTTTTTGCTAGAAAATTGAAGATGAAATAGAAAAGATACTTCTGTTTTCGAATTTTTATTAGAGAAAATGAGTTTTTCCTGAAATTATGAGTTACAATTTGTTTCTTGAGTATTAATTGTTTAGAGCGTTATGTGATGTTTAATTTTTTTATTTGTTTGTTTTAAGCAACGAGAACGAATAATGCAGAAAGCTTCCATGACTCACAAGCAAAGAGTAGAGGAATTCAACCGACATCTTGATAGTCTTACTGAACATTTTGATATTCCAAAAGTCAGTTGGACAAAGTAAAGAACACATGTACGCAAAAAATTGCTTTAAATGTGAATTGGTTTCTAAGATTTAAGAATTTGGTAGCATTTGTAATTGTGCTGTTGCAATGTTTTACATACCTACATTATTTGTCACACTCATGAAGTACTTGTATACTGACTAATCATAACAAAATTAAATCATTTTTGTTGGACATAGATGGTGACTTAATTTAAGAATGATTTTAACCAGTGCATATAATAAATATTGTGAATAGAAATGATAATTGATGTACACACTGATGCTTTAGTGTAACTTCTATTTAAGTGGATGAAGATGGATTTTTGTAGTGGAGATCGAATTTAGATTTTTTGATTCACCGGGGCACTTTGTGTCCATGCGCATGTGGAGTGTCATACTTGGATTGTAAATAAATTATATTTAAAACACATGGCATTTCAATATTTGGAAAACAGGAAAAATAAAATAAGGATAAAGAATATATCTTGGATAATACCTCAAGACCAGGTGCTGCAACTAAGAATACTGGATGACAGGAACAGGCCTGTAGCGTAAAGTTCATGATGACGGTGATGATGGATACATTTGTACAAGATTTGTATGAATTTAGGAAGCTGAAGAGATATCTGTGATACAGAAATAGGATTTGTTAACATCTAGAGAAAAATTATTTGTATTGGAGTTTAAAAACTTGTAGTGTGAACATTCTTCTTTTAAAAATCAGTTGACTTGATTTTAATACTTAAATAGTGCAGAAATTTCAGTTTACAAATTACATAAACTATTTTGGGTAAAGGAAAAAATGGAAAGTTGTGCTTCGTGTATTCAGTGCAATGAAAGAACTTCAAAGAAATATACTATATTTCATTGGGAAAATACAAAAATACAAGTAAAGAGAATCAAATTTACAAGCAGCATTACCAAAATCCTCAAAATAAAACAATAGTATCAAATATCCTTACAACAATGTTGGAATGATAAAGCACTGCTTTAACTTCATTGTACCTTGTTTTACATTAACAAAATATTCATCTTTCAAATACACAAATTTAGTTCAAGTTTTGAAGGCTGTTCATCATTGCTTTTCTTTGTTAGTCAATAATTGGACGGACTAAGATTACTCCTTAACTTCACAGTACTAATACAATAAAATTCATTACATGGATGTGAGTATTGTCTACTTCTGACTTGTCATACACTTTTTAACTCTAAAAATAAATTTTATAGACATTTTAACAAAAAGCACTCTTTAAAAATCTTCTAAAATGTTTACTATTAAGATATGTATAGTGCTACAGGAACCTCTTGAGTCATTGTTACTTCTGCTGGCAACATAGCTAGTGTGTTTCCCTCACCATTAGTGAAGAGAATACACTGAATCTATTAAACCAAATGATTTAATACTGATTTTTCAAGAGGAAGGTTTCTGTAAAAAATAATTGTTTTCTTTTTGGTTGAAATTATTATGAAAAACGATTAGCCTTTAAGTACAGTAATAGGTATACCCTGAAACAAAACACCACAAACACGGGCTCCCACATAAACCCATTTGTAATTAGTTTCTCCTCTATCTTCTTAAATACACATAGAAGACACTTCTCAAAGAATTTGTATTTTTGGAATACATATTTTTCAAGAAATGTGTAGTTAACAAATTCTGCCAGTATTCCAATTCGGCTTGGTTCAAAAAGTACTCCCAATAAATTGACATACTATTTTAATTTCAAAGAAAGTGAAAGACAATTTCATTGCAAATTTAAGTCTTTGAATTTTAAATGACAAAGTCGGAGTTCATTACATTCAATCACATTAAAATCTTATAAAATAATGAAGAGGTCCCCACATTCTTATATGGAGCAGAATGCTGAATCATGAAAACTCAACAAAAACAACTAATACAGAGGGTTTAATTGAGATTCTTGTGATCAATCTTAGGATATAAAAGTTCTCAACAAATCCAGATGTTGAAATTAGACAAAAACTGGGCATTATAAGCATATTGGAGGATGGCTCTCCCATGTGGAAATAATGGAAAACAACAAATTTCCAAAAATGTTATATACATAGGCCACAGGAAAAAGAAATACACGACTAACAGAAAAGATGGACGGACCAATTCTCCAAGACTTGGAGGAATGTGAAGTAGATGAATCACTATCATTTCACAAAAGTGAAACATGTTTCTCATCATACACAAGGACCAGTGCACAATTAATTATCTTTATTTACTTCAATAGAAACTTCTTTTCTGATAGAAATTTTCAATGAACTTTAATTCTAGTGCCTATTGATATCAACTGTAATTCTCGTGACTATCAATCTAAATATATCTATACAAGAAAATTATTCTCAATGTAAAAAATTATTTTGAAAATATACTGTACAGTACCTAATCAATTTAATAACATACACTCACCATTCATTTATGAAATAAAAATACTGACCTATACGACTGACAAGGCTCATCTACAAGAACAGTCTTGAATCTACGCTGATTATTATGAGAAGATAAACATTAAATAATTATTACATTGGATGGAAATAAGAAAGACATTCATTAACTTCCCAATTAACACTATTCCAAATCTTAAAACAAGCTCTTGAATGTATAAATATACCTTTTTAAATACAGTTTGTAAAACGATAACATAAAATGTGCTTAGCCCACTACCCAAATAAGAGATTTCTCGTAGAATTAACAAGAAATCACCTGAAATATCCATAAATCTTATAATTCTGGATAACAGTTGATTGTGAGGTATTCGCCAAAAAATTTCTTCAACGATTCGGTAGTCTCATATCACTAAGGAAAATTGACTGCTGCTTTTTAAAATCCCTATATACACTCATTATAAAATAACTAATATTGGGCATACTAATTTTGTTATTGACTGTTGCTCACTCAAACAGTTGGCCAATTCAGCAACATTTCAGAAAAATAGAACAAAATACATGATGAAGGTCCATATTAATCCATTATTTATTTGCAATGACATACTGAAATTAGGGTCCGTGCCATCGAAGTCAAATACTTTAATGAAATTTTCAGTTTGAACCCAGGGGTAACTCCCATCATCAAAATGCATTGGACACTGGTCTCCTGAAAAAAAAAAATAATAATAAATAAATAAATACACACAATAAAGATGACAGTACTTCTGTGCAGAATGGTATATTGGCATGGTTAATTTTCTCAATAAACAACCCCTTCTTTCTTGTGCTAAATGAGGAGATGAAGTAACACCGATGATTTGTGTGGTCATGTGACTGAATTTTAAGAAGAAAGGTAAAAGAGGCTTGTGCAAATTAGGTAGAAGTGTCTGAATATTTTTCATAAAACAAAAGGATTTCGATCATGGGAGCATAGTAACTTTCTTTTAATAAAAAGTGCAACTACTAATTCGGTAAAAAGGTTGAAATTTTCTATCTCCTACTACTGATGTATTATAGAGTTATTTTAAAATTGATTCAGATTAGATTAATATTTTAATAGTTTTGAACATAAAATATTAATAATCAGGGGGCATCTATCGTAGAACCAAAATTAGAACAATAGAATATATACTACTACTTCTTTTATTTTTGTAAACCTTTTTCACACACCCATTTTACAAAAAAAAATGCAAGTTAAAAAGAAAATACTATGTCTATGTACTACTGTACGTACTTACTGCACATGTGTCCGTTCACATGTTTTCAAATTATTGTGTTCACACATTGTACAAGTTGGAGGATCAGTATTGTTTTATGTTTCAATGGCATGATGAATAAATTTAAGAAAACAAGTAAGTTTTATTTTTCATATTACTTGCACAGAGGTCTTTTAACATATATGTTTCTGAAATACATGTTTGAAATAATTATAAAAACTGACACTTTCATTTCAGCACAGATATGTTCATTAAGAAAATTTTCTTTTTGCCTTTTGACATTCCCAACACAACCATTCCCAACATTTGCCTATCCAACAACAGGTTATATTATTTATTATTTTTCTTTAAATATAGTACTTCTAACATGAATAATTCATGTCAGTACTGATGGAATTAACGTTCTTGGCAAAAAATCAATATGAGTACGATTATCTTTAAGATTTAAAATATGTATTTTAAGAAAGTGTTTTGAAAATGTTTGAAAATGCAATTCTAATGTAAATTTCCAATACTGTTTTATATTTTGAATTTTATTTTGTATTAAGTAACAATTTTACAGGGAATTCAAATCATGTCCTGAGAGTATGTAATGCCATTTCATATGTTTTTTGTAAATATACCACATTGTGTTTCTTTTCTTTGACCTATTAAATGAAAATATCATGGTAGCAGAATTACATAATAAAAATCGTTTCAATTTGTATACAATTAAATTAACACATGTAAACCACATAAATCTTTTGCCTAAATTTTCTATGAAAAACATAGTTTTCTTTTCTTTTGGAATTTTGAATTACTGGTAATAATACAGAGAACATTAGTATGAATATAAATATGTATATAAAAATGACTATATATCTTTCAAATTTCGACTGTGAATAGGTTTCAATTTTGAAATTTTACAAAAGTATAAAAATGTACAAATATGGGTTTAAGAAAATAATTTTAAACTGCTGGCAGAAGTGTACTGAATAATTAAAAGTGAAAGAAAATGATGGTATATATTTCATTAAAATGTGAACCAATTTCTTTAAGGAAGAAAACTCTATCATCAATGTTGTAGTTGTAGCAAGATGCCCAAAAAATTGTACTTTAGCAATTTTCAATAAGTTGGGAATTTCAACGAACATGAAACCTGCACCATTCGCTTAAGCGCACTTTATGCTACCCGAAGACAAAAAATTCAGGTGTCAAAAAGTCAAAACATTTGGTGTCATTTTTGGGAAACTTTTGAAACTGTTTTTGAAGCTTCATGTATGGTACCCTCAAAAATAAAAATATCCATTAGAAACTCTCAAAGCGTCAAGTTCATTCAGATTGGTTGGGGAATTTTGGAGAAAATCACCTGAACGGTTTACGTGCTTAGACGGTTTACGTTAGCGGGGAACGTTTTACGTTACACCATGAAAGGACAGACAGACGTTTTGCCATCAATTGGACCCACAAAACATGGATTCTAGCTATACCATGTGTTAGAGGAAGTAATTTTACTGTATATAGAAACAGGAGTTATCAACTTTTACATTGGTACGACAATAAGTGTTTTTCAGCTGAAAATTCAACGTTTTCTCATACATAATTACATTACTTTCTTTTCTTATGACAAAAGTGCAAGCTAGTTGAAATGAATTCTACAAATGACCCTAAAAAAGAAGTTCATTATAAACAAAACCATGGAATGTAGGGCACTTTCTGATTAAAAATAAAATTAAATGAACTACCTTAATAATACTTCCTCTTTCATATTCTTATAATTTGACTTACTTTCTCTTTCATATTCTGTCATATCAATAGCAACTGCAGCACCTTCCGACTGATTCCAGCTAGTCACATCCTGCTTTAGATCACAATAAGCACCTAAAGCTTGTGACATTAAAACTCTGTTCAAGTCGGCACGTTGATAAACCTGTTTACATAAAAGCCAAATACATTTTATAAAATGTACATGAATTTTAAACAAAACATATACATTCTTCTTGTTTGATGCACAAAAGAATCACGCAAATCTTTACTGGGATTTTCTTTGGAACACTTTGTAACATATACACACAAATACAGTGGATATAATGAGTTTATATCCACTGTAGAATAAATTAATGTCACTAAATGAAAGTTCACAAAAATAGCAGTCACTACTAAAAAGTGTAAACAGGAATGTAAATACAGGATGACTATGTGAACTTCAGGGGCCCCATGATATTGTGATACACCAGAATGTCACACAGGTGTGATACAACGTAATTGATGAACCGAGAATGTTAAAATCCACGTAATGCGCACAGCATAGCAACAAACTATAAACGTATAGGGTTGCCATGCTGGATGCTAGACAGAAACTGTAGTGTCAAGCAGCCAAGCAGTTCAGATGGTCATGAACATTTTCATTTTGGCACAGTAGATTTAAGTTGTAAGTTTTAATAGTCCGGAATATCGTAGGCTATGCAATATTGTTTATTTGGGTTTTAAGTGGGTAAATGTTTGCATTTATTTTAATGATTGTTACATTTGTTGTAGGTATTTGCATTTAAAAATATTTATACTCTGTGTTCATGGGTTTACATTAGGTTTGTGCCATAGTGGGAATTTTAAATTGTTAATTTAAAGGAAATAGTAGTCGCAAATAGGGGTTACACCCGAAGTTTAGAGAGGGAGAGTCACAACTCGATTACATAAGCAGATGTAGAGATTTTAAAATAACAGACTAAATAATTAGCAACAGTCAGGAAAATGTATAGTTCGGAAGGACATTAAGTTCACAAATTACACCACACAAATCCATCCCCTCTTGGCATTGAATCAACCAAGAAGACATTCCGTAAACTTACAAACTTGATCAAAGCTGTACGGTTTAACAATATTCAAAAACCATGGAATCAATTATCAATTACAAGTTTGAGACATGTTATTAGAATTTTACAATAAATATTAATTGTTGTTTGAAAAGAAAGGCTGATATTTCATTGAATTGCCTTCAATTCAGTACGCCTTAAATTCCAAAGAAGTTCCAGGAATCGTGATGTCTGTGTAGGGTCACACATCCACGGGCAACAAGTAAGGTGATGTATGTTGTACATCAAACTTGTGCAAGATTTTAAAGAAGAATGCAGCTCACTACACCATGAGTTATTAGAGTAATTAATTTACGAACATAGCAAGGCAAAATAAAATTAGAAGAACCATACCACGTTACAAAAGGTCTGCCCAATCCGGGCAAGATAATCGTGAATAAGAAGCACGTTACAATATGCATCGGAAAGCGGTGTGAAACACAATTAAGGACTCTGGTGTTGCAGTAAACAACTATTCTTGGCATTATTTAAATGTTTCACCACATATCAAATTTCCTGGGAGCTTGAAAGAGTAAGACCCAAAGAATGATCTTACTAACTTTTGTTGATGTAGGAAGATTCAGAAGAAAGCTATCCATATAAAGCAATGGATATTGAATAAGTAATCTGATGTGATACAGACATTTCTGTCAACTGAAAGTCCATATTCACATCTTAAGCTTATTTACCCAAGACCTTTTATAACTACCACAGTTATGTAATTTCTTTTCAATCACTACTATAGAATTTTCAAAACAAAATAACATTTCTCACAGAAATAGTAAACAATTGATTGCAAACTTAATATAGTCTTGAAAATCTTTACAAACAGAAAAGTTGGAATGCAGAGAACACTATTTGAAGTGGGCAATTACAAAAATGTTTGAAAATTGTAACAAAACTCACCCAACAGCGGTATTTACTAAAAGCATCCAATTCATCGTAAGTAATAAGGTAAGACTTCAAATTTTCCTTCCAAAACCCTATGCACTTCATTTTATAATCAGGATCACCTGTAAAAAAATGCCATTGATAATAAAAAATGAAAATCATGGAGCATATGGAAAAGTAAATAAAACACAAACAAAAATACTTTCTCTATCACACACACACAAAATTCAATGACCTGCAATATTCTTATTTTTCAAATGATCATTTATGGTCGAATAATGTACTGATGAGTACATAAATTTCATTTAATTCAACAAAACAAGCTTATTAACACATTAATATACCCACAGCAATATACTTGAACAGCTTAATACTATTATGTTCGAAGTTTAGCAATTACGGACTACCTTTACCAATAAATTATGTTGACTACCTTTTTTTATATTAATGTGTGTGTTATTTAGGTTTCGTAACAATAAATTAAATATAAGAAAAGCAATGACATGAAAATCAGACTACAATTCATAAGTTTTAATCTGTATTCTTCTAACAGTAGCAGTAAGTTTCTTTTCTTTCCAGATATATTTCCGATCATTCATTTCAAATATACATTAATCTTAAATACAGAATTTTAAACTTTAATAGATAAACAAAGTACAGAGGAACTTTGATTGTCTATTGAGAGCATAGGTGAAGTGTACAAATTACATGAATGAATAGACAATTAAAGTGTATATTTGTACATAATAAGCATGCATTCAACTCACTGTATATGTCAACTGGGCGACCCAAATGATCAACGCTTAAGCAGTAAGTTTCATCAACAGCTATTTCCTTTTGATCAGTGTCACATACTGAGAAGTCTGAAATATTTTCTTTGCAGTAAATATTTGGACGCGGTGACAATGTAACACCACCCAGAATTCGTGTCTCAAATGGAACATCTCCTCTTTGGGTAAAATTAAATTTACCAGCTACAGGGCACCGTACAGGAACAGGATTTTTAGCTGAAAATGAGAGAAGAATATTGCCAATTTCAAATTAAATTCAATCAATCTACAAGTGATATGAAAACAATTCAATGTTTAAAAAATCACCTAAGAAAAGATCGTATTTCCAAGATTCCTTATTCTTGAACTGCACCCAAGAGCATACAGTATGAAAGTCATCTTTTATAACGGCAATTCCACGTCTAAATCTAATAATATTGTGATGACGAGGTACAAAATCATAGCACACATAATCCTTTTGGCTGCAAGTTGACAATACATTAATTAATGGGCAGAGAACAAGCATATTTACTTTTTGAAATAGGTATTCAATTAACTCACCAACCATCCACAGTCAAGCGTGCCATCATAAATCTAGTATCCCGTTGTTCTCGACAGACATATATAGTCTTTCGGTAACGACCTTCATCTGGATACCACGTTTCTATAATGTGCGTTTCATTTATGAATACATCAGCATCAATATTAGCAGTATTTATCCAATCTCCTGAAAAATTCTGAGGTAAGCGGCAACCTGGCTCCACCACCTCTGCCTTCACTAAAATTAACACACAAAAAAGCAAAAAACCATTAGTCTACATACCAACAAACAAAGACATTTTTACAATGCATAACTGGCCCTATAAATAATTACAAATTAAATTATAATAATAATAATAATAATAATAATAATAATATAATTATCATTACATTATAATTATAATCATTATATTACTATTATTATTATTATTATTATTATTATTATTATTATTATTATTATTATTATTATCATCATCTTTTTTTTTTTTTCTCCCCTTTCAAAAATACTTAACCATTTTTTCTCAGTTGTGAGGAAAATGACATGGGTTACACCCTCAAATCATGTAGATGTGTTTGTCATTATGAATGAGAAATATTATTATTGTGAACATTTTGGAAAATATCTGTTTACCTTACTTGCATGAGGAGTGTTTGGGTTGCACACTCAAAACCAAAATAATTATATTTTGTCATCAAAACTACACTTGTCAAGTGTCATAAAACACAAATTACATTTGCATTTATATCAACACAAATTACTGCAACACAAACAGTTCTTATTTCAGACCCTTGGAATTTATATTTACAAATGTTTTCTGTACATTGGATACTTGGCTGTCCGGGGTGAGCCATGTCTCCAGAGGATTGAGCTAACGTTTCTACCAGCAGTCTGAAGAAGGCCAAAACACTATGGCCGAAACGTCAGCTCAATCGATTGAAACACAGCTCACCCCGGACAGTCAAGTATCCAATGACTCCGGCCACAGAAGCCCATGACGTTTTCTGTACATGATGTGTCCTTCACGCCACACATCATTATAAAACATCTCTCATCACCTTCTTGTTGCCTCTCATGCCATTTCTGTCCAGAAGTCTTGAGAGATCTACACACACTTTTCTTTACACTGGTAGTGTCAAGTCTAACTTCGGGCATTTTCATCCAAATTGGAATTTCACATGATTTATGTTTCAAAACTGGTAGTAGGACGATGTTACAGCATTTGGCTATCTCAATTGCACGAATGTTGGTCGACTCATCAATAAATGGTTTAAATGTTTCGATAGTGACAGCATTTTTGATCTATAGAAAGATTTTGATCTCTCTGCAAGAGCTCTCTTGCTTCTTTCTTCACCCTTTCTTTTTGCTTCTCCCTTTCTAGACTGTGCCTTTCTTTCAGGTTTTTGTAGACAGATGTTCTTTCCTTTATTAGAAGGTCGATAGGGAGTACTCTTGCTCGCACAAGGGCGGCACTTTCAGAGACTGTTCAGTAGACAGAGATGGTTCTCAGTGTTACCCCTCTCTGTTCCGACAGCCTTCTCCTATATGTTTCTACTATCATAGCACCCACCCATCCTGGAGCTGCATGTAACATTTTGGACAGGACTGACCCTGCAACCAGTTCTTTTCTTTTCTCTCAGGCCCTCAACATTTGGCATTAGTCATGTTAGATTTCCTCCGCTTCCATTGCCTTCGTCGCTACTTTCTCCGCATGCAGTCCAAAACTCAAGCAATTGTCGACTTCTACTCCTAAATAGGTAATGTGTTTCTTCCATTGTATTTTATTACCTCCCACCTCTATTCTTGACTTCCTAAAACCCCTTCTCTTGGTGACCAGAACTGCCTCTATTTTCTCCGTCGCCATGTCTAATTTCCATTTATCCAACCATCTTTTTGCTCTATGCAAAATTTTAATTGTTCGCATCTCAAGGATGTCATAGCTTCCTGCTGCGAAGGCAATCAATGTGTCATCTGCAAATCCAATAATATTTGCTTCTCTTGGGAGCGCCATCTTTAAAAAGTCATTGTAAACCAGGTTCCATTTCTTTGGACCTAGCTGAGATCCTTAGGAGCTCCACACGTCAATTCTTCTTTAATTCTCCAATATCTCTTTCATATACAATGTTTCTCACTTAGATAATCACCTATAAGATTATTATGGTAGACTGGGATATTCAATCTTTCTAATGCCTCTTTTACACCTTCTAGCCCAAGGACTTGAATGCGTTCCGAATGTCTATTGCTATAAGGGCGCAAAAGCCTTCTTCCAGCCACTACCTTCTCTAGCCATTTTTGCCAGTTCAACTGTTTCCCTGATAGCGTCGATCTGCCTGTACGGAACCTGTTTTGGTAATGAGCCAAACTGGTCTGGCATATCACGTGCTTCTCCATGCACTGAAGAATCAAGCTTTCTAGCATTTTCCCCATGGTATCCAAAAGGCAGATGGGCCTATACGATGATGCACTATCCACCGGCTTATGTCCCTTCCTTAATAGAACAGTAATATAATAATAATAATAATAATAATAATAATAATAATAATAATAATAATAATAATAATAAATTATTATTAATAATATTATTTTTCACTCTTCTAATTTCATTGCAGCCTGACTTTAACCAGAACTAAGAAAGAATTTCCAGGAATCCAAGTGCTGTTGAAGATTTAGGGGATCATTAACAGTCATTTGCAAACAGCAAGAACACTGCAATTCTGATAGTCTAATGCCATGCACAACTGCATGGCTGCGCTCAATATACAAATTCTCTCTTTCTTTTTCACTTTTTCTTTTTTCTTTCTCGGCACGCGAGCGTGCGTGTGGGTTTTTACGAGGGCAGGGGAAAATCTTCCAAAGACATTCCGCATCGGAATCCGCATTCGCTGCTTTTGGGATTGACTCAAATTTGGAGCTCCCTCTCGCTTACGGCGGTCGAGCCTGGGGTCTATAGGGGGCTTGTCTATCACAAATGCAGTCATATGAAACCGTGCGAAACGCGAAACCCGAGACACACTCAAGGCGGACGTACCGCGGGCGTACGACTGGATTCCAAAGGCGTGTCCAAATGAGGGCTGCTTAGAGCAGCATAGAGTTAACAGTGCTAGACAGTAGACTCCAGCTACTTTGCCTTCGACCCCTCAACATTAGGCAAAATACGCGATGCTTTCTCGCAGACTCTACGCAAGCGCAGTCTCGCGTCAATCTGGACTCCTAAGTATCTTAGAGATTGCAGGGAGGCTATTTTACAACCTCTCCTCTCACTTTTTTGCCTCTATTGATGCTCGGCCATCCGGAGCCCCGACGACGTTAGCCGCCACCGGGTCGTTGGCGACCTGCGCGACTTCTTCTGCAGTGGCGGCTCGTGCTTAGGTTGCACAACCTCCAGATAATCGAATAAGATCTCATAGTATCTTAAGAATATACATTTTCCTTTTAATGGCATTCAATGTTCATGATATTATAGCAATATCGCTTTATATGAAATCATTTTGAAACCAAAGGGCCTGCAGCCTTGCCGGATATTGCATCGTGCTCTTGGCTAGGTTACTACTAGGTGTTACTAGGTTTACTGCATTTACTCTTTGGCCCTTCGATTTTACAAGGCTAACATAGGCCTTTATGGGCAACCAGGCGAGTGGCACTGTCTAGCGCTGCGAAGTAACCCAGAGAATCTCCGGGGAATTCTAATATTCTGTCTTCGACTCACTGCAACATAATTTTATGAATTTCACTTGTTATTGAAACTACACAAGTTTAGTCTATTATTGATGGTATTTAATGCATTATTTATGATATTTAGAGAATTTGTTTTCATTTGATATTAGATTTATTGATTAAAAAGGATGGTGAATGATCTCTGTGTAAACTTCTCCGTTGTGTAAACTTGGCCGTCCTGGAAAGATGTCCCTCTCTCGGTAGATAATACTTCCGTGCGCGTGTATGTGTAAGGATCTTTATTACAACACACACCAGCGTAGTGAAAATTTCGAAATAAAATAATTTTATTAGTGTGAGACATGTCAGGCAATGTCCTGGAGTCGAACTTAAGTGCCCGGTATAACTCAGAGACCACGTGCGTGGGAGGTGTATATACCTGAATGGACACAACACTTATTTAAGTAATGTTTCAATATAATCTTTCATTTAAATTTCAATTAATTTGAACAGTTTATATTTTTAATGGAAATTTATATTATATTTGGAAAGTAGATATCCGTCATTTGATGGACGTGCAACCTCCTGCCTGTTGGGGTATCACCCGCCACTGCCACCGCAACATTCTCAGCAAATCCAACAGCACTAGCGCCTTCCGACAGCTGGAGCTGCAAAACTGAGTCATACCTAATATTCCACTACAGCAGCGAGCCACGTGCCGTGCCTTGTGGATCATGCACTTTCAAAAAACTGCGAATTTGTGGCAAAAAAACTTATTGCAGGGTCGTGGTAATGAAAAAGCGGATACATCCTGTGGCTAAATTTAAGGGGGGAGGGGAATCCTCTAGCACGTGGTTAGCCACAATCTATGTTTTGTGGACTCTTGATACTTAAATATCGATTGACAGCAAACATCTGTCCGTCAACACTAGCGAGCTAAACCTTCTATTTTCTCCAAAATTGATATTCTTCACTCGATATGTCTGTGATGACCTCTTGAATTTGAAACAGATATTTTAATTTTGGGGGTGCTGTACATGAAGCCCTGGGACATTTTAAATATTAAAAAAACAAAGGCTCCATTGGTTTTAATTAAATTTTGTTGTTAGACTAAAGAATGTTTAAAAGAATAGCGTGGATCCCATCTCAAAATGTTTCCTGATATCTACCTACAACTACAAAATTGAAGATACAGATTTTTCTTTCAAATTAAATTTGTTTTCCATAATTATTTCTTTCGTTAAGGTCATGATCATTTTTAAACATTTTTGTTTTTGTGTAATATTAAAACATATCAAAAGCAGCTCCAATTTTTTTTCTTTAAATGTTTTGTAGGGATAGTACTCAATGTACTGTACAAAATGACCTAAATGCCAATTTGGTGTATTGTTTTTCTCCAAAATTACATAATTGAAATTTTTTAATGTTTCTTTTGTTTACATGAGCAGTGATTTGTTCAAATCATTGCATTTATGAGTACACGGACTCCAAACCATGTCTTACAAAAGTTTCATGAAAACTCAAAAGTTTTCAGTAAATATGGGCTTAATATTCTGCCTTTTCAGAAATTGTAAAACGTCATTTTCTTAAAAACGGCTCCAAATTTTTCCATACAAGACAAGGTTTTACTCTACTGTAATATTTTTAGGAATATTTCTGTTCTACCATTAGAAGATTGAAAAAATAAGAAAATTTCAAATAAATGTACTTTGGGTAAATGGCAGCTGACAGGAAATTATTGTTGTTAAATACTATTAAGATTTTCTTATTCTCTGAAGTTTGTAATTGGATAACTTTGTACTGACGATATTGGTATATGCAAATGAGCTACGTCATAATCATGGACACTTATCACTCAGAATTACTTGACAGTCAATTATACTGTAAATAAATTAATGAATTAGAAACAGTAATTGTAGAAAGCAATTAATGTTAATTTTAAAATGAAATTCTTAAATAAAAGATACAACAAATTTTGTTGGTGGGTGAAGATACATGTGTGGAATTTTATTTTATTAATTAATTAACATATTTGGCAAATTTTAAGTATTATTTTTAAAACAAAATATACAGTAAAACATGTCTAAGATGGAACCCAATGGTTCCTTCAAAATGTTTCCAATTTGGCAGGTTTTTCCATCACATAAAAGGTTGCCAAAAATTTACTATATAACTTAAGTACACTATTTTGATATAATTTTGTTAATGAAACAAAATAAAGCATCATATATCAAAGTAAATATATCAGAAAATAAAAATCAATTACAAATCACAGAGAAAATATACAACAAGCATTTAGTCCAAAATTTCATCTGTACCCGAAGGGTTTTTGCACATACACTTCATAGACATTTTGACACACTAGCACACAACTTTCCTAATTTTACTGCAAGCGTTCACTAAATTGTTTGGTCCACACCTCCTTAATACTACGACTTCTATGCTAAGATGGACAAGATAGCTGTAGTTTATTTGATGGGATTTTGTTTATTACGCGATCTTGCTCCCAAACACTTTTCTTATGGATAAGTTTCCAAAATACAGTGCACTGTTTGGTAATGATAGAAACTGAACATTCATGCATGACTGATTTTCAAGTCGTGTCAGAATGCATTTCACCACAAAATCTTTGAACAGGGAAATGTAACTGGTAATAATGTAATGGTGATAATCATCATGGATGTTGCTTAATTTCCTTTATTTTCTAATTATACACACCGTGTATAATCACGTCTAAAGACATGCCCTCCTTCTCTCCCCACCAGTAGTCTCATCCTCCTCCTCTTCCTCAGACTCTGCTCCAACCAATGTATCACCACTCCTCAATTTTTCCTCCCAATGCCAGAGACCGTAATCTAGATGTTACATGGGCCAGATTTGACCCATTAATTACACTTAATTTGAGATCCCTGCTTAATGTAATTGAAATATCTACCCAAAATGCAAATTATTGAAAGAAACTTGTCATAAACCTCTGCACAATAACTCTAAATTATCCATTTGCAGAGAATATTGTAACCACTCACGATAAAGCATTCCTTAGAATGGGTCTTATTTAAAGTTGTATTAAAAAAAAAGAGATATTTAATTAAAACATTAACAGAAATATTTTTTAAGTAAACATAAAATTACACAGTCACAAAAACAAGCAGATAATATAAAATAAAACTTACTTGGAGTAACCCGCATTCTTTCTGGGCTTTTTTCTACAGTTTTTAAAGTATTGCATTCAGCTGTAATGGATACACCAAGGTAAAGGTCGTCATCCCTGTTTTTCAAGAAACAACGATACTTTTCATCTTTTCGAGATTCTTTTGTGTTGGCCACAGCAAAGAAATGATTTTTATCCACAAACCAATCCCCAAGACAACTGTATTCAACCACTGAAAATAAATTTACAATATGTGAGTTAAAGCAATGGAAAATAAATTAAAAATTGCAGTGTATGTGTTACAACTAATGTCCACATGATGCAAAATGGGTGGATAAAGTCCAAAGTAGAAACAGCTTCAATGCATAGTGCAGACTTAGGCTGAATAAAGTTGACGTTAGCCAGCATGAGGCGACTACATTAGGGTTACGAGAAATGGCAGATATTATATGATACTCAGAAATCACAATGCTGATGGCATTAAGTCAAAGTTAATAAGAAGCAAAATGTGTAGTTAAAAATTCCACTGAGTCAATAATAAATTTCTATTTATATGTTACCACCTAACCTAATCTCATTATACAAGACAGTTCATACTTTTCTACATATTCCTAATGGGGGTGACAAGGCACTGGCCATCAACATTTACTTAAAACAACTTTCAATTTGTTCAACACACAATTATCTGTGCATTTTTATACCGCAGAACTTCTTATCAACACACATGGTTCCTCACACTCAATTATCTTACTTTAGCCAGCATCCTGTGGCTATTGCCAGAATTAGAAGGATGAAAATGAAAGGAATGAAAATGACCTATTCATCGTCATTTGTACAGCTTTATCCAATCAGACTGACAACTGTGCAAATTACCCAGTTAATTCAAAAATGAAGTTTTTTGAATTTTAGCCACACCTATATCTATACATAAAGAAAAAGAAATGTGTGAATGTCGCATGTAAGATACAAAAACAACTAGACCTATTTCACTGAAATTTTCACCCTTATTTCTTTTTACTAACGGGAGTGTTTAAATAAAATCGGACATTTGGGAGCATTGTTTATGATTTATTAATTTATGACTCAAGAGCCCCTGAACTCTACACTATCCGCCACACAATCAAGGTTTAAGCACTTCACTGCATATAAGCATTCAGCTGGTGTAAATGTGAAATATCGGCCAGAATTGTTACTTGAATCTCGAACAAGTAAATGAAACTTCTTCAAGATAGTGTCATAGCGAATACATGCCCAAATTTGAGAGATAAGGTTTTAATAATAGGATACTTGACAAACTTATCCAAACCAGGAGACAGAACTAACCCAAACTTGCGAGGAAGTCTTTCATTTAGTGGAATTTTTGTACAGCGCATAAAACATGAGTTTGTTTTATTATTTTTTAAAAATTTGTTTCAACTTCAGTTGACACAACATGTCTCAGGGGGTCTTGAGCGCTCATATGATTAGCAATCACATGCACATGCCAGTAGTGTGTTGTGTGTAATACACTGCAATGGCAAAGCATTTCCCAGTCCACTAGTGTTAAATAAAGGAACATTTTGTACTAAATTTCATACCTCCATCAAATGTTTCTGCCATTCCTGTACATTTTTTATAAGTGATATTGAATTTCTGATTGGTGATGAGAAACTGTGTACCAGCAGTTTGACAGGATCGAATTTGAGCATCAGGATGATTACACTCACCAGTGAAGCGGAAACGATTCTGAAAAACAAAGGCAGTAAAAATTCTACAAATTGTTTTCTTATTTAAAAGACAAAGAAAGACTTTTCACAAACCTTGAACAAACCTTGAACAACAGAAAATACAATTTACCTGGTAAGCGAATTGCCATACTCCTTCCAAACTGGATCGGCAATTCACTGGTACATAATTCTCAGAAAACAATGTTATTAACTGCTGATCTGATCTCAGTCCTTGACACACCCTTTCTACAGAAACTTCTTCTTGAGGAGGAATGTTCACACAACTAGCTGTTTAACAAAACAAATTAATATTGATGGAAATTTCTCAAGAGCATTAAAATACAATTAGCTTCACTTCATAATTAAACTTACATTCTATTTTCTCTAGAACATTGACTGTGCGAACAAGAAGTTTTATACAATTGTAACAATTTTCTTTTCTGAACACAAATGTGTAATTAACATGATATTCTTCTTTGGAAAGTACACATATCCCTTTCCTGGACATAGAAGTTGCATCTATTACAGTTAAAGTATTCTCTCCATTTTCCCATGAGAACCACGAACCTCGAATTTTGAATGGAATGTGACAATTAGACTGGCCAGCTGAAATAATTTTAAAAATCATTGAAAATATTTATAAAGTTGGAAAATTGTACATACAGGAAGATTTCAACACATATATATATATTTATACCAGCATAACAAAAGTATAATGTAAGGAGTGTCAATACAGATAATGGAATTCTGAAACCCATAGCATTCACACTCGATATCCTGTATCAATGAAACTTTTAACTCTAGAAGAGCGCTACAGCATTACTTAGTGACACTCGTTCACATACTCTAATACACTCCACGCCCTTTCTTGTTTTGGAGCGTTTGGAGCTGTTGTACGCTGCTGTGAATAACTAACTTTTCAGGCTAGGAAACACTAAATGAAAAGCTACACTTTTTTATTCATTGCTAATGCATTCATTTTCTTAGTTCAATAAGGATTTAAGACGCGTTAAAATACACTGTAACAATGTCCTTAGAGACGGATTTTTAATACATTTTCTGTACCTAGCCCTCAAATTAATATTATTTTCTGGAGTTGGCAGCAACTTATTTGCAAAATATTGCAATGCAATTTGTTTTTGGCACAAAAACTTAATTTCTTGAAATTAGAATTGAATTTTAGATGAATTATTAGTGCAAAAATTAATTTCATTAAGATACTGACACGAAATTATTTTAAAATTCGATAATTTCCCTATATGTTTGGGCAATCGTTGTCAATAGTCCAAAGACCTTCAATTAGTTGGAAGATACACTATTAACCATCTTTTATTTTGTCACTGATTAATGTGTATGTTTAACTTTGCGTATTAAAAGCAATTTCTATAGCTTATTTTGTGACAATTATAATTAATTGTAACTACATCTTTTAGTTTCTACTTTCAATTTTATGTTATGTTGTATAGAAATTCTACTGCAATCCCTTTGTATTCTTTGATATCAATCGTTGCCAACCTTCTCCAATTATACATTACGTATCGTAGACTGTTACCGGGATGAAATTTACGATGAGTCTTGTATATAATTGTTTGTAAGTGGCATTTTTTGAGGTATCGTGGATAAAGTAAGCATAAACACATTGTTTCTTTATAAATATAATATGAAAATATTATACTTAGCTTGAAAGCGCCTAGGAATCCTGTATAAAATTTGTGTATTTTGTGTGCTTTTGTGTGTAGCGTTTGCAGATTTCTGTGCATTGGTTGTTCAACCACATAGACGAACGTAGACGAACTTGATTTCTCCAGAGTGCCCGGTTCTTCATTAAGTTACTCTGTAAATGGGCAGAGAAGTTTTTCATAAATTGTATGCTTTCATTTCATTGAGAGGATGAAAATAATAGTGAAGAGTTTACAGGGCCAGGAGGCTACAATAGAGGCAAGTATTTTACTTACCTCGTATTATTATTTCTTTCTTATAAAAAACGTACCATTGTTTGTTTCATTTGCTGTCAAATTATATAGTGAAGTTTTGGTTATTTTAGGTGACCCCAGAAATGAACATTCTTGAATTGAAAGGATTAATTGTTAATACATTAGGTATTCCAGTAAAACAACAGCGAATAATATTTGCTGGGAATTGTCTTGCAGGTAAGTGTATTTTGTTTTCATTTTTACAAATTTTTAAACTCTAGATCAAACATCAAAAAATCTTTCAGAAGGGAAGATTGGAGATCATGCAGTTAGAGAAGGATCTATTCTTCACATCTTAATAAAAACAGAAGAGCCAGAAACAACGGTTCTTAGAGATTCCACCTACAGATTCCTTAGACAATACTACAATGAACGTGATTCAAAAAAAGTGGTTGAATTATTTATGAAACGTTTCAATCAATCTATGACAACTCTCAGCCTTGATGACTTGGAAAGAATAGCTACCTCGTTTTTGCAAGATGAGGAGAGACTATGAATTTGTGTATATTGCACTCATCATTTTGTTGGACATTGTATACCTTTGTTTTGTAAATAGACAGGTGATTTTGCATTACAATATTGTGCAGTGATAATGAACTGTTGAAAATCAGTCACCAATTATGTACATCTGAATTGTTAAAAACTATTTCATTTATTACTGAACATGTTCTTTATTTTTGTTTCCTGTTGGTGTTATTATTTTAAAACATTCGCTACTTGAGTCAGTATTGGATATGAAGAAACTGTTGGATGAATGAAATTAAAATAAAAATTTCTTTCAACTGCCTTTTGTGAAGTGAAATTTGTTTTATATTTCTCTGGATATAAATTTAAATAAGGGTGATAAGGAGAATTAAATGAAATAAAACGATCATGTTTTAAATAGTTTACAAGCTGATTTTTAGTTTGAAGTCATCATTCCAGAGTTGTATAGTGCCACAGCCATGTTAATCTTTCAATTATTATTCAGTCTTATTTTCGTAATAAACTTGGTTTCTTGGGTCTGATTTTGAATGCATTTATTCAGAATACATTCCTGCTCGTTAATGACTCAGGAAAATGTTTACATATAGAGATATTTAAAAGAATTAAAATCTTGTGAGATATTATTTAATACTTAGAATGCAAGAATCAATTTTATCCTTGTTTGAAATTGGATGGGAAGTGATCAGATTTAGAAGGCGAATTTAAGTGGTGTTTGCTTTTGATACATTTGACATTTTTCCGCAACATTCTAAGCAGATAGTTAACAAAACTGTTGAATGAGATTGTCAGGGAGTCAACTTTTAAGTTTTATAGTTACTATAATGTGAATGGAAAAAACACTTGAACACTTACAGCTAATTTTGATGCAAATGTCTTGAATAAAAGGTATGGTTTATCAATGAGCAGTATGTTTCAAAATTGATCTTATCGTATGCTTAACACCTTCAAAATTTATTTTATTGTATTGTTAGACATGAATATTTGATGAGAGGATGCATTTTCTTTGAGCCATTAGTATAAAGTTGAATAGTTGGTTTTAATGTTAGAGTGAAAGTATTCTGAAGGAAGTGTTGCTTGTAATTAATTTATCAATGGTTTCATTACTAGATTTGTCATTACTCTTATAATTCCCCAAAGTGCATGAAATAGAGAACATGAAATTCTGATTGTAATAATTTGCAGAAAAATGTTGATAATACCTTTGAAAAGTTCCTGATTAATGTACAAATTATCAAATGTTTTCAAATTTTGTGGTCTGATGTTGCTTGATATTCGGATCAATTGACAATCGCTTGCTATCTACATGTACACAAGGTGAAAAGCATAAGATGTATTTAAAAAATTGGCATTGTTGGCAAACTACCAAGTTTTGAATAAGCAATGAATGTATCTGAATGAAATTTTTAGGCATGTGTGAGAGATTGTCTAGAATGATATTTGGTTGTACTATTTATTGCAAAATAGTATTTATTTTCCCATGTAAATAAATACACCTTGACTTAATTAATAAAAAGTATTCATAAATTATTTTTGTCTTTTATGTTAAGCATTAGTGTCAGCTTACTTATTTTGAAAAGGGTTGTGGGGAAAACATTTCTCTTTTCAAGTTAATAATTGTTTTTGCTCATGTATAAATTACTGCCTTGGCATTGTTTTCTTAAACTGAAATTAAGTAATTTCCCTGGTATAATCAGGGACAGTATTTATCATTTGTTTGACAGAATAAACCCTTCATAAAAGTAGATCATGTTTCGTGGCTAAATAAAAAAACATTCTACTTTAGACTCATACAAAAACAAGCTGTAATTACAATCTACCAATCATTTTCATTTGTTTGAACAATTTCACCATTTGGGTAAGTGCAGTTTTGGAGAGTGAGAAAATTACAAGATTTTATCTGTTAACTTTATAAATTTCTCATTTAGGAAGAATATACATTTTCAAGAACAGATTTGTAGAATATTTATATACTCAATTCTCAATAACTAAAGTTGGAAAAGCAATAGTTGCTTATGTATTGAAGCACAAGTGAAAAAATCAAAGGATTAAAAAGAAAAAAACATTACAAATTGACTTGAAAAGTACTCGTAAGGCAATAACTTGATTTGAGCTCACTGTACAAGTTAATAGGATATGGCAAGTGATATACCAAGAGAGATATCCTCTCATTTAGAGTATATGTAATGAGTCCAGAAAACTTGAAGTCTTGAGAAGTTCAGTGAAGAGAATGAAGTATGTTTAATTGATGTTTTGCAGAATTTCATTTTAGATGTGAAAGGCTTACCTTGTCTTGGTGTGCCATCGTGAAGGTTGGTGGAAGGGAAAGGCCCCTCTCCCCATTGCTTATGGATTTATATGCTCTTTCATAAAAATTAACAGCTCCAAAATTGACTCCAAGGTAATTTTTTCCTGCTCCAACTCGCACCTCTCGGACTGTGGATCAGAACTCCACCTTATGTAGTTTAAAAATCTAGTTAAGATCAACAATGGATATTTTTATGGAGTGAACAAGGGATATATTTTTTAGAAACTAGTGGAGCAATAACAGCACATTTTTCACACTCTTTGTAACAGCTATCTGATATTATAAAACTACTGAACCTGCAAAAGGGTTTCCAACCAGCAACAGTTTTTAACTTTCTTGCTACTGCTTACGCTGTAAAGCTGCGGGAAAACGCGGCTAATTTTCATCAGAAACACTCATTGCCAGATCCTGGTAACGAATGCTGGTGGTGCTACATAATGGATCAGACCTTAGTAGTAAAGTTTTTAAATTTCTTTGGTGTGGATTGGCTTTGCAGTTTTGTCCTATTGTCTTGTAGATGCCATCTATCGCCACCCAAAATCCTTTTTTTTTAAATTTTTTGTTTTCCTAATAGTAGAATTAATATATTAGTACTTTAAGAATATTAAAAAAGAGTAAAACCTCATCATAAATGGTAATTTTCATTGAAAAATTTTGAGCCTTTTAAAGAAAATGGCGTTTAATTGTTGCTGTATATGCAAAATTTGAAGACCTTTTTCACAGAAAATTTTGGAGTTTTTGAAAAGTTTTAAATAAAGTCATTTAAGACAACTTGAACTTAAATGCAATAGTGTTTACAAAATGCTGTGCATGTGCATATTAACAAAGGGAGAGATATTTTAAAAAAAATACATTGGCTAATTTTTGAAAAACCAAAGAAACCCCAAAATGAACATTTATGTCATTTTTAAAGTACAATTAGCACTACTAATTTTTGAAAAAATGGTCATTGAGCGTTTCTGAAAATGCAGAACTAATTTTATCAGAAAACTGTGGGGTTTTTGAGAAACTTTACATGACATCGGTCATTCCAGGTCAAATAGCAGAAATTGGGATAATTTTACTTTGAGGTCCCCGATTTTTAAACTTTTTTTCTGTGAAGAGTATAAGCAAAAATATTAAATACTGGATTTTTATTTTTTTCCAAATATTGTTTTTTGAGATTATATTAGTTTTCAAACTTTTCGATGAATTTTTCGCATTACTAAAGCTAATCATATTTAACTCGTGCTATAATTGTAACAGAAATTTAATTTTTTGCGACTTTAATGAGCCAGATATGACCTTCATAGCCAATTAAATTCAATTTAGTTTTAATCAGATGGGATATTTATACGAGTAAGAATATGTGATACAATTAAATTGATACTTCTTTTATTTCACTTCACAGAGATTACGGTTAATTGACCTTTTCATAAAGAAGTGAAGCTATGTATATTTTTGTGCCTTCTTGTGGTTTTTTATTATATCATTGTTGCAATAGCTTTCTTTCTAAATATTCCGAGTTGCCAAAAATATAAAGGTAATGTTCTTCACATTATCCATCAACCCACTTAAATAACTTCATGGGTAAAATGTTAGGTTCCTGTCAGAATTGAAGTCTAGCTTTTATTAAGAATATTATAGTTGCTTATGGAAAGGGACCTTGCGACGTAGTGAGAGGATACCTTTCCACACACATTGCGAAGTGAAGGAATGCTATTCAGCACACACATTGAAGTTATCTTTTAGGAAGCATAAATTCACGTTGTTTTGTAATACTAGACACTGACCTCATTCGAAAAATATGTCTGTTTAACAACTTGACACAGTCATAAACGTACTTGAGAAGTGTTATGAGTTTACACTGGCATTGGTGAATTGAATTCATGTTGTGTTTCAGGCATCTAGAAAAAAATTTAATTTTTAAATTCTTTTCTTTTTCTGAAGTATAGCACAGAAGGATCTATAGTAGCCAAGACAATTAACATGGTTCATAGGCTTACGCGTCCGGAGTCAATGTATTCTTGGCTATCCGGGATAAGCCACGTCTCAGTTAATTGGACTGACATTTCGGCCATCTTGCTGTGGCCTTCTTCAGAGCTATACTGCTGACAGTTAACTGAGCCAATTAACTGAGATGCGGCTTATCCCGGATAGCCAAGAATACAAGACAATTCACAGCAGTCACTGAATTACATCTTCAAGTAAGAAAGAATAATTTTCGAAAAATATCACACTGGACAATGAAAATTCCGAGCGTCAAATTTTATTTTTGTCTCATGAAGAGAGGAGAAGACGGTAAACAATGAGTGAAGACAGCAGAAGAAACACAAGACGAACTTACTCGTCAGTTTCTTCATTACTAGTATCAGGTGATATGTTAGGATGACCAAGACCAGCAGTGGACGCAAGACGTCATTGTCGCTGCCCAAAATATTCGAGACATTAATAAGTATGGACGATTCTCACTTTCTTGAAAAAATCTCACTTGACTTGTCACAAGAAGAAATTTGAAATCTAGTTATTCCAATAATATAACTTTTTTTAAGCTTCAGATCACAGTGTAACATTTCTATATTATATCATTTCGTGTTCTATATTATCTCTTGAATCTCGCACAGTAGCATTCTTGATAAAAATTCTATTGATCTATCCATTTATCTATTTTCTACTAACTGAAATTAATGGAATTCAGTTTGAGAAGAGTAGAAACAGAAAACACCTTGAAACTGGATAGTTAATTACATAATTCAATGAGATCTACTAGAAAAAATCATTCAGGAAACTTATTTGTTAGGTATCATGAAAAATACAGTGTAACATAGTTTGAGTTTCAATATCACAATATTTTTATTAAGGCTAATTATGAATGATCTGTTTAAATACTAATGCTGTATTAAAGACGATTAATTGCCCCTTGTGACAAATCTTCTGCTTAAGATTGTATATCACAAACTTTCAATTTTTTCTTGAACAATAATACAATACAATTTTTGAAAGTGAAAGGATTATTTGGTTCAAATAATGTGTTTTGAAACATTGAGTAAAGCATTTTATATTTAACTGTATTCAATTGATAAAAAGTAGTTACAAAATTGGATCATGACAAGCAAGTTGCAGAAGCTTTTCCCATGCCACGTTCCAAAATATCTATCATTACAGGATACACATCATGAAACTTTGTTTCACCACGCTGACGAATTGTTTGTTGATACCGCTGCAATGCACCACTCATTATTTCCAATCGCTCTTGCTCGGAAGGGTGACTATCCATCCATTGCGAAAAGCGGCTTATTGACCAATTTGCACTCTGTAACATGTAATTAAATGCTCTGTTTATTTCGCATTTAAGCATATGTATAAGCAAACATTAAAAACGAAATTAAAAATTAAAGAAGTGAATGAAACATTTATCAAAAGTAACTTCTACTCAGCAGTAATAAAAAATTAATCATATTTGCTTCAGTTCACAGAGTAAAGTATCTCACCTGATGGGGTGATGGTAACTCTGGTGGTCCCCGAGAGAAAAGAGATAAAAGAACTAAACTGTATGGAATTACTTCTCCTACAGCTGAACAACTAGCAACATGCTCTGGAGTCATAAATAAGAGAGGGCGAAATGCTCTTAACGTCTTGTATGCCTGACCCAATTCTGCAACTTGGCGACACAGAGGAGTAACAGCCAATTCCATCTGAAAATTTTAAAAATATTTAAAATAATTAGAAATATATTCACAAACTTTTGAAATTTACTAATTTTTATACAAGTTTTTTTATTCAATTACAGAATTTCTGGAAGATTCTGGAAAACCCAGAAAATCAAACCTGCGCAAAATCAGCTGCTAACTTCATGCGACCACCATCTCCAAGAGGTCGAACTAAACTTGTGTGACGTAAAAAGAGTTCTAAACATCGTCCAGCTACAGGACTAGAACTGAAATTATTAGAGAAAATAAAAATTACAAATTTAGTGGAAATCATCCCCTGTTTATATTCTACCATTCTACAAAGTCTACATTTCTATTCTACCATACCTCTTTGATACTATTTCTTGATTGAGGAATGGTGAAAGATAATTATTCACTGATCTAGAAATAAAAGCTTGTAACTCTTTCATATACAAGGAACATGTAGGGTCTGTTTTCCTACTAATAGCAGTTGTACCACTTGGAAGAGTAACTGTCATCCTGTTAATCATTAAAGATAAAAAGTGGACAAATATAACAATTTTTCTACCTCACAAGAAAAATAATAATAAAAAAATGAATATCTTAATGAAATACTTACATAGAATAATCTTCATTATGTACAGTTAAAATAATTGCTTCAATTGCATCTGATATAGATGAAAGTAATGGATTTACAATGCTTCTAATCAGATTCTCAGTATTTACTAAAGCTTCTTGAACTATGGTCATAGTTTCTGGAGGCAAGCTGTTTTTCATATTGGTGATCACTCTTTTAACTTGTCCATTCAGATAATGGAGGAGATTGGCAATGGATACATTCATGACCTGACCAGCAGTACTCGCATCTAATAAAAATAATACTCAATTTCCAAAAGAAAATATACTGCATGTAACTACTTAATTTTAACTTCTGAGTTTTAATGATTTTTTTATACAGTTAAATTTAACATGTTCTAAAAGTAATTTTACAAATTGCTCCAATTTAATTTTCTCAAAAACATCCAAATAATTTCTTTCAACATTTTCTTCGTGCTTATCTTCAAATTATGGAATTGAAAAATGTTTGAAGGAGTTTGTAAAATTTGACAAAATATACTATATCTTCAATAGGAATAATATATCATCTGCAACTGAAATTATTCTCAAAAATTGTTCCTCATTTCCCGACAGCATTTGTCTTTTAAGAAAAATTAATTTATGATTTGAGGAATACAAACCTCATTAGTCCAGAATTTGGGATATAAGGTACCCAAATATAGGACAATAGATTATAATGATGGAAGAACAGAAGTTTCTTATTAAAACTTATTAAACCTACCTATGACTTGTGTTGCTTCTCCTCCAGTAACCACCATCTGCTCACACTTTAAACAGAACAGCCTCACTGTTTTATTAATGTTGCGAGCAACAGTTCGACTCAGATTGGCATCAACAAGTGACACGCTTAGTTCGCTGAAACAAATATCGCAAATTCTGGTAACTAATGTGCACCACTTTTCAAAACCTCAAAAATTCTCAAAACAACAAACCAAAATGGTTGTCCATAATAACTTTGAATTAAATTTTCACGTATATAAATAATATCTTAGAGTATTAGTTTACCTTGTAATTGTTCTGATTAATGAATCTACTTCTTCATGAGAAGGTACATTTTCCCCAGAAAACATTAGGTTCACAGGGTCCAATAAACGAGACACTGAGCACGATAAATAAGCATTTTCAAATGGAATTACTACTTCTCGGCTGCAACAAGATCATCTATCATATTTTCTGATATGGGTAAAAATTATTTCAATAACATGACGTTAGTACAAAAAATATGATAAACTAACTTAAGACAGAAGATTGTGTTCTCAGTTCCTTCGCTACAGTTTTTTGTATCAATACATTCTACTTGCTCTGCACTCTGTTCCGCAGCCTGTAACTTTTTACAGAGATCCAAGTACAATCTTAAAAATTTAGGATATTCTCCTTCCAAAGTTTGCTTTAAAAAAGATGTACCTAGAAAAAATGCCATTACCTGTTACAATAACAATTCATTACAAAATAAAAGAAACAAGAAAAGCTGAAACAGAAAGCTGTTTTTATATACAATATATTATATATGAAATGAATATATAATGAATTATTGATGAACATTAACAGACAGTATGAGTGTAAGAAAACAAATTGGTAAACCTTAAAAAATTTCTCACTCGAGCTCCGACACAGCTACTGATTTAGGACCATTCATTAACAGATGAAATGCAATATTCTATTTCAAAGGCATGGGACAGGAAAAAGGTATGCCACACCAGCTTACACCACCACCAGCCACCAGCTCCCAATAATTGATTTTGGTGAAAGTGTGGCTTATTTTATTATTTGTCTTTTGCATGTTTATGAAGAGTTGGGAATAGTAACAAGATAAGATACCCATCCAAAATTGAGATATTAACCCTTTGCACTCCTAATTCTTCTCGTCCTGCAGACCCATCAGTACTTTACTTAAATCCCACAAATGCCCTACCTCTGTGCTTGCAACACATTGGTGATTTTAAGGCTTTGGATCACAAAAGAAGGGGTAATTTATTTAAGAAACAATGAAAACAAATTTCATTGTATCACATTACTGTACTGCACTTCCAACGAGTTAATAACTGTCTTTAAACTGTTGTCTAACTGTTAACTAAACTGTCTCAAATATTCAAATGACATAATAAAAATATGATATATATTTGCATTGTTCACATTTGATATTCTCTGTTGGGTGAAAACTTTCTTTCTCAACAAAATTTCTGCAACGTCACTCTGAAATTGACATCAGATTTCCAATTTGGTTAGCTCGACTGTAGTCATTGAGCTATCAGAATGAGAAATATATGTATTTAGTTTACATCAACAAAAGTTTAACCAATTAGTAGGCTAATAATATGTCTAAACAATATGAATACATGAATATAATATTTTACAATGAATAAGACAACACATCTACCAATTATTTCCTTCACAGTTGAGCCCTGTTCAAACTCACATGAATTTGGAGATCTGAAAAAAACAAAGAAAGAAAGGAAGAAAGAAGAAGAAAAAAAAAAAGAAAAAAGGAAACTGTGTGTTGAATGGGACTTGTCTTTAAATTGGAAGACTAATTTTGTAATGTTGAGCCCCACAAGACATAGGAGCACAAAGAGTTCACATTTACGAATAGTGGAAGGCTTGCTGTGGCATGTATAGTATATCTTGTAACTGCTGCAGCTCTTCATTTTATTTTCCTTTAATGGATTATATGGAAAGAAAATTTGCCAAGCATGTAATAATTAGAAAAAAGGATCAATGGGCAGATAAATACACTCACTTTGAGAAGCAAGTACGAGTTGCTTTGCTAGGAGAGTCGTTATATTGTTCCACAAATTGGTTGCCAAATTTTGTGTGTTACCAGGCAGCAGATCAAGGTAGGTTGAATGCTGGTTGCTCATCAACAGACTGTCTCGTGTTTTTTTTGACAGGGTGCGTTCCAGTAATGCTATCTACAAAGGAGAAATTTTTTTGATTAAAGTTTTTAAAAAATGACAAAATTAAAACCTTTTATGGATTATGCCTTAAGTATGCAAATAGGAGAAAGAATTATAAATAAACATTGATAATGAGAATTCCATTTGTCTGTGATTTTTTCAATTTTTTTTTTTTTTTTTTTTTTTTTTTTTTTTTTTTTTTTTACAGATACCTAGATTAAATTGAAAATTAGAAGCATACTGTTGAAGAGTAAGAGATTCAAGTCTGTTTGCATCAGGACCAGATAATACTATCTTAGAATGAAGTATCAATTTCGTATCCATTGAAATACTGTAAAATTGTTAAGAGAGACATTTTTTTTTTATTCTTAAACACAGAAATTTTTGCAAATGGAAAATATAAATATAAGTACCTCGTATTTACACGAATACGAAGTTTGTCTTTTTTGTTCTTGTTTTTGAAGTATATCTCTGTCGATTTATGTATATTTTCAGATTAAGCCTCGTCAGAATTTAAGTTTTTACATTAGTCACGAAACTCGTAAATGTTGACTTAATAATAAACTGCGAAGACGGTAAAAATATCGCGCGCGTATCTACATATGTAATTATATTCGCGTTCGTATTCTAGGCATCCATCGCGAATTTGTCGGGTAATTCAGACCGATATTTATGAATGGACCGGCAAAAAGAATCTAACTGAATGGCATTGTATCAAATGAAACGTAACGTGAAAATGAATGCCGAGTGTTACACGGTGCGGGTTCGACGATGCCGCGCGAAATCTCGGTTCGAAGTCCGGCGGATATGAATCTGCGCCTTGAACAGAAACAGAGGCACATCAACATGCGCGCGACAGATAGAAAATCCGGTGACCCATATATACTCTTTGGGGTGACCTTAGATTCACTGGCGACAGAACGGAATGTTCGTAGAAAACTCTCTGGTAGATGGCGTCTATGACTACTATGAACAACACAAATTTAGTGCGCAAAAACTTTCAAGAGGGGCCCAAAAAGTCAGATGTCACAGCATGAAAGAAGGTCCACATAGAAAGAAACATTGATACATGTGAAGATCATGAGGGTGTCAAAAACCATGATTATGATGGTATTAAGAAACAAGAAAATAATAGCAAGCAGTTCAGCAATTAAGTCTTAACATTCTCATCAAGACAATTTTCTGGACAATAAGACATTTTGTAATTTTATTTTGATTAAATAGTAAGAATCAGTTATAAATTTTAAAAATTCTCAGGCCTCTTCAGAATTAGGGGTTATTAAATATTCAAGGTGAGTTATATTCACATAAATACAGTATATCTTTGCATATGGTAATCCTACATTTTTACTGTTTTCAATTTGTCATATGATGTCATGTTTTTCCCTCATTGGCATGAACTTCCTTTTCAAAGCAATGAAAATAGTTCTCAAAAAAATTAACTCTACATTGAGATGTTGCCTTCCATGTAAATGGTTCAATAGACAATTCAACAAACAGTGTATGTTAAGATTATGAATTTTACTCTTTGTCAGCTACTACATGGCTCACACTGTTCCTTCTCACATGAACATGATGCGGAAATTAGCTAGAATGAGATCCAACGAAGAACACAGGCCCTAAGGTTTTATCTGGAAGAGTATTTCTGCAAACAGGATGCTGTTTTAAAGCAGCCTTTGCCAAAGGTGCTTATGAGTGACAACAATGAGGCCGTAGACACACTGCAAGAGACAATTTATTGGTTTGACTTCTTTCACTCATAGGAGAAAAAAATTATCTCTAACCAATATTATGTCTATTATACACTGGAAATGCTTATATTCTTTCTAAATTTGTCTCATGCACAAAAAGTGCATTATATAATAGGACCCAGAACAGCACATATTCCCTTCTAAGCAGGAGTCTCTTAAAACAGAGTTTTAATAGTTAAACAGGGTTTTATTGTAAATCACAATGAAGTGTTTACATATTTCTCAATATAAGCTGTCCTGCACATTTCATTTTTTATTAGATACTTTGTATTGATATTGTGTATTAATTTAGTTTAAAATAAAAAGGAATTGACTTATTTTTTGTAAATGCAACAGGCTACAAGAATTGCAAACAGTAATTTTTACTCACTTGTACACAATGTTTGTATATTGAAGACTCAAACAAATTTTCCAGTGATGACCATAACCGTGAACGAAACATTGAGAGGTTCCCTAAAGACGGCATAGCTGCTCTTCCTGGAGCACCTAAGAAGAAGAAGAAGAACAAGAACAATGGTAAACAAAACCATTAAGATTATCTGAAATCAATGGAATAATATAAACACAATTATCCATCCAAAACAGAAAACTTACTACAGAAATTTGCTTTATGATCTATTGAATTACATCTTAATTTTTACTTTACACCAGTTACAATTATTTCAATTCAAAATTAAATGGAAGGTAAATGTTATAGTTTTTCAACAAAAGCACATTTTGTGAGTTCCTAATATCAAAAAAGTGAAGAAAATGTCAGTTTTTCCCATCCCTCCTAGTATTATTTTTTCCCTACATCATGTAATTACTTTCTCAAATATGTAGTATAGTAGCCAGTTTTAGGGAATGGAAAAAATGTGTTTCTCCCAAAATGTCTGTGTGAACATAGCACCTTAACCATACACAGGATTTTCACTAAAATTAATTCTCTGATCTCTGGCAAGGCTGGCTCCCCTAATCAATGTTCTAGTCTGCAACAGCTTTTGATGTCTTTCCTTTAAGTGTCCACTAGTTTTCTTTTCTATATTCATACGTATATACAGTGTAATATACATAGTATGAGGAAAGTTATATCATGCTGAGAAAAAACGGTAGATTTTCGATAGAAAAACCTGATAATGAGAAAGTGGATAAATCCAGTTACTAAATTATGAAAAACTAGCCAAGCTAAAACAGCGCATACTTTCTCGCATTATTAGAATCGGCTACATACTATTCAAATATTGCTTTTTCTGCGCTACCTCAGCTATTATTTAAAAACCACAATTCAAAAAACGTAATATTCTTCTACTGCCTTGTATATTGATTTATGAAATAATGATGTTCGTAAAGAAAAATCCAATAAACAATGATACACCTTACAAATTTAACTCGAGCACACACAACTCAATTACAACACAAGGTAAGCATGTAACCTTCATCATTGTACACAAGCACACTATACCAATAGGGCACATTCTCTATGGGAATTCTTCAGCTAATTAACAATACATCTGAGAAACATAACAGGATTACACAACTTCAAAAATAAACTCAAACACTTCCATGCAAAAACTTTTTTACTGTGTTCAGGAATACTTCAGTAACTAATATGTGCAATCTGATTTCAGGTGCTGCAGTATGACTAGGTGTAGAAATAGAAAAAAAAAAGTTCAAAACCTGCCTTCTAGTTCCCATCATTTCAAGATCTAAACATTGAATAATTGTAAAATTATATGTAGTTGTTACCATAACTGATATCATGTATTAGTATTTTTGTTATTATAATTGTTGATGTTATTAATATTATTATTATTAAGTAATAGCGGTAAACTGACAATATCACGTAAATTTTACTTTTACTTCGATCATGAAACAGTACAAACCTTGAAATGTTAAATAATTTTGCTACTAAAAATAATTATATACTGTATAATATCCTAATCTATCCGTAGCATTATTGTAGTACAATTCCCAGGCCAATGACCCTATCTTGATCCGGATTTGTCCAGTTTTCTTGGTCCTTTGAGCAAATGCTGAGATGGCCCCTTGTTTTGCTTCTGGACAGTAATGTAACTTTACCCTCTTCTTGGTAACGCACTATTGCCAGCGAAGTGTTGTCAAAACTATGAGCATTCGCTTGGCTAACAACATCAATACAGAAAATAAAATATATGCGATTTACATCAAAATAATTACGAAATCCTGACTGCACGAGTTGCCTTTCATTGTAAGATAATAGGTCCAATAGTGTTTCATCATTTTTCTTTGGCCAATACTCGGTAAATTTTTTTAGGGATCAGATGATATTAAATGATAAATAATATACCTCACTATGTATTCTGAGGAGTAATTTATTAAAACTGCTACGAAATTCATCGCAAAGGGATATACTGGCTCTCAGTCTAGAAGTTCCACCACCACCACCAGCTGGACTTCATAAAATTAATTTTCTTCACTTATGTAATAGATGGTAAACAATATGGTGCTAGTAATATTTTTACGTATTGCTCAGTTTTTAGAAAAAAAAAATAATTTTAAAGCTACAAAATTGAAGGTAGAGATTTATGCCATGGACAATGTCTGTTGTACACAATAAGCTCTTTGAAAAAGGTCATGTACAATTTTTTTTAAAAAGAAAGTACTTTTGGCGTAATTTTTTCTTGAAATTAATGAAATATATAGAATGGCCAGGAAGGAAACGTCGAAAATAAGCTCTTAAGACTTTTTAAGCATATTTTATCTAATAAACTACTTGGATTTTCCAAATGGTTAAGCTGCTATAAGCACTCAAAAGTTGGTTTGGAAAAATTCTTTCTACGCAAATATTTGCATTGCAGAAGAATAGAAACACTCCAGACACATGTAAATAGTTTCTTATGTACTAAAGAAATAAATATATTTATTCAGAAAGAAAAAAATAAGTTTTAAATAAACAAGCAATTGAATGGTGTAAAACGGGTCTTTTTAAAAAGTGTGCTAAATTTTCTTTCCGAACACATATATTCATTTCTTTTGTAAGCAATAAACAATCTACAAGTTTCTGGAATGTTTAAATCCTTCTGCAATGCAAATTTTTGCCAAGAAAGCATTTTATCAAACCAACTTATGAGTGTTTATTGCGGTTCAGTCATTCGGAGCTTTATTAGACAAAATAGGCTTAAAATTTTCTTAAGAGCTTATTTTTGAAATTTTGATGTTCCCTCCCTGGATAACCATTATCCATAAAATTTTAATATTTTTTAAGGTATTATGTTACCTATATTACTAATTTCCAATGCACATAGGTATTGAAAGAAATTGATACAGCTTCATGCCCATGTGAGAGATGGCTATGACTTTGTTAGATTCCAAGGGACTCAAGAGGAAAACCACAAACAATGAAAGACTTTTGATTATGAGTGAAGAATGCAAGTATTTGATTGTGTATTCCAACCACTTTTCAAACTGTTCAGATGTAAACAAACCGCAAGATTGATGTTTTTGCATTGTGTGTGTTACATCACTAATAAAAAGATCTGTTTCATGATTAGCTGCCGTTACGTGGTACTGCTGCACAAAGAAAGAGAAATCCGGTCCAAGGGACCACGTCCAATGGCAGCTAACCCTGGCACAGTTCTTGTCGTCTTTTGATATTCTTGGTGCATGAAGAACTATTGTACTCTATACATATATTATATTATAGCGGTGTTCATGAAGACTGCTTTGGTTAAAATATTTAATTTATTGCAGTGTTAAGAGTATTTTATTTGTTGTTCTTAAGCAGTGTGCGTGATTGTGTGGAAACCATTTAGTTTGGTTTTGTTTAGCAGCATTTTTGCCTCACCTCAATACTAAAAATTCGTTCTGAAAACAATAGATGTTTGCTGCCTCATCTCACCTCTGCTCTTTGACTGTTCCGTAGTAACTTGTGTTAAAAACTGAACGTCAAGTGCATCCTTAATACTCTTAGTCACTTGCTGTTCAGCATTTGTTGCCACCTGAGATATCACATTAGAAAGAACTCCCATACAATAAAATACTTGTACAGCAGTCATCACCTGTTTAGAATGCAAATTTTCACTGTCAGGGTCCACATTTTGTAAAAACAAAATAACAATAAATAAAAGAGTAAATATTAAATTAAAATGAATAATACCTGAGACTGATTCTGGTTAAGAAGTCCTTCATTCAACATACTTTTAGCACGTTTTTCTACAGTACTTTTATGTATTCTAATTGAACGTTCATCTTCTTCCAAAACTTCCAACCCAGACAAATCAACATCTTCTGCTAACTGATCTACAACAAAAAGGAATTTTTAATTAAAACTGCAAATTCAGTGAAAATACAAGATGGAAATCTTCTTACAAGCGTATTTACTAACCGAGTTCATAAAGACTTTGAGCAGCTTTAACCAAGTCTGATGTGTTACCAGTTCCAATATCATGCATTAAAGTATTAAGACGCTTACATACGTGTTGTATTCTAGCTACACGTCTTAATAAATCTGATGTGGCATGTAATCTTGACAACATGAGAGTCTGCATTGCTATTTTATCAAAAGGTTCTACTATCTTCCCACGTAGTCTTTCAACAGCTGAAAGTAAACACTAAACAGAACACCAAGGTCAATATCATGTAGTGATGATTTATTTGTACAAAATATAAATTCATTTGTTACAACATACTTGCACATGTGACAGCATGCTTGACAGAACTCCTTCTAGTTTTTCCACCCAAGTTGCTTGTGACAGAAGATCTTCATGATTTTCTAAGACTTGTTTTTGGAGTTCCTTATCCAAAAGTACAATAACTGAAATATAAAAAAATATACCGTAATTACACAATAGCTTATGAGTGATATTAAATAAGAGTGAATATTTATTAACCTTCGGTCAGTTTCTTTATTTGTTCTGCTACAGCTAAACCTTGTGACACCGCTGCCAAACTAGAGTCTGGCTTAGGTTCTTTTGAAACAAATTGTCGTAAAAAATCTGTGAAATCAATAAGCTCAATTTAGTATAAATTTAATTATTATTAGTGAACAGGATAAACACAAGCTAGCTCTTATTTAATACCATCATTATTGAGAAGTTCCCAAACGTCAGATTCTGCCATCGCTGAAACACCAGGCATTTACAAGTATCCCATGCAGTTATTGTCCCATTGTAACAACACAATCCGTTTTAGGGGATATTTGGCACAATTTTTTATATCTTTCGGTATTCTGAAGCAAGAAGAACTTTTTAACAACCTTCACGGTATTCACTACCCGAGTATATCAACGTCCACGTCACAGATGGTCTCAGAAGTAAACATACCAGAATCACAAACTTTTATTAGTTGTACAATCTTTCCTTACATTGCGAATATGCCAATTTACTAGCAGGGCCCAGCTAAAGAAACATATTTCAGAAAATGAAATGTCTAGTAGATGTTAGACTTTCGATTACAGTAAATTCGCACAATCGTTAAAGCTGATAATTTGCTATTCTTCCTGTGTTATTCCTTTACGTTGGCAATTACAAAAGAAGGAGAACCAACATTACAGATGAAATCTCATTTGGCGGGCCAAATGAAAAACAATTTTACTGAACGAAATCGAAGGTGATATTAACATTTTTAGCTCTTCCTTCAGTGTCATAAAATGTGAATAAAAGCATATTTCTAAACTAAACTATTGCGAATTAATCGTTTTTATTATGTTGCAATTCCATAGGGACCCATGCCAATCTCCAGTGGCTGGGCTGGGCACGTTACAACAACCCACCGTTCAAACATCTGACTGGGAAGAGCCACACTTCCACTGAAACGATACCGTACTTTTAATTCAAGAGTAAATATAAATTTGAGGTATTTATACTTACTTGGATTTCCCAGAGAGTACTGTCACAATCCTTAGTCTGAAAGCCCTTCACGCAAAGTCTATAAGACAATAATGATGTCATAGAATGTCTTTCAGGTCTAAATGTATTTCACATTCCTAACATTCCTAATGAGTTGGGCTATATTTTCATGAAAATTATTACATTAATGAAATGGACGGAAATAATAACATGCAACTAACCAGTTGCATATAATCTGATATTTTTTGGTTTAAGTTCGTTTTGAAAAGAGCGACATCTTTAAATGTATGAATCCAATAGAGCAACATCAAAAACGAGTTGCACACACTGGTCTTGTATAATTCTAAGGCATTGTACATTTATAAAAGAATCAAAATTAATTTTGTAAATGAATTTAAACTGAGAAAATCAAAAGTGGTTTCGCACATTGATATTATGCTGTTTAGCAAGGAGGCGGGGAAGAAGTATGAGCAGGGTAGAGGAAGGGTGGAGAGGACAGGCGGGAAATTTTGGAAATGATGTTGAGGCTTAGATGTAAAGTTCTCCACATGGTCAAAATATCCATTTCAAGTTCAAGGGTTTGCGATATCAGTCAGATCATACAGAGACGATAAATTATAATTCAAAGTCTGCCTACGGTTTAGCCGTAGTGTTGCTAATGTTCACTATTCACTATTTCTATTTCTGATTCACATATTAAAAATGAATATTGTGAACATGTAAAAAGATCTTATCCAATGAAGAGAAAAACGTGTTGTATGAGTGAACCAGTGTTAGTACAGCTTTTAGTGTTTATTATGGAAAGTTGTTAATCTCGATTAGAGCTGGCGTTGCTCTGATGGTAATTGGCTCTATCTTGGCTATTGCGCAGGTTGTCGTCTTAGTTTGGTAACTATTCATAATATGAATGTATTTGTTTAAGTGCACTGCGCATGTAAAAGAGTGTTTCATAAATTCATTTCATGAATATACAACTTAAACAAGCTTCTGATGAGTACTGGCCCTATTCCACAAAGAGTTTTATTTCAAGATTTGAACTACTGTATAATAGATTTATTCCACTTTATGCAAAAGCAAAGCTTAATATCACACTTGCATGTGTTTTAAAGAATAAAGAGCATTTTTTAGATATTTCACATTTAAGTAAAGTTAGATAATTATTGTATGTTTATTGTATACTTTTATTCAGTAAATTGCGCAATTTATTATTTAACTATATGAAATTTATTTATTTAATTTTATGAAATCATTGTTCATATTAATCGTTGGAATAGTTTAATAAAGCATTTATTGTAATATATTGCAATACATTTGATAATACATTGCAAATTTAGTTTTACCTTTGCCTCTAATCTTAAACTGAGCGGTTATGGTAAAGACAAGACTTTCTACTGCTTCGCGGAAGCCCTCACCGTCCCAGATAATCAACGTGAAATGGGAAAATGCAACGAGAAGTCTCCTTTAGGCATCGGCTGCAACACCCCTTCCTTCTTTCCATGTCTGCTCCGATAAGATGCATTGGATACAACACTATATCCAGCGATCTGTCTTCTCCCTCAGCTTGGGTATGCAATAATCTTGTGGATGGTTTCCTGCATCTTTTTCGCCCCGAAATGTGCATTGTCTTTTGCACAATTTCTTACTGCATGGTGGTTGGCAATACGATCATTTTCTTCCCGTTTACCATTTTCTTCGAAATGTTGTCCACTATCAAATAATCTCCATACGGTTCCCTGGTCATTAGATGTTTGATCACCTTGAGACGTTCCTCTTTATCTCGTTCCCTCCAGAATAATGCTGTCACGTAGCCTCCACGGCCATCATACGGTTCTGCTGAACACGTCCACATGTTTCGTTCGATCACCGCATCGAAACTCGATTTCATAGTTAAATTCGTCGAGAGCCAAGCCCATCTCATAACTTTTGGCGATAAGTTCTACTTATTTAAAGTCTGCTGAAAGGCTTGGCAATCGATGACGATCTTAAAGTTCTACACATGGAATAAACGCGGAGCTTTTTCACCGCCTCAACCACTGCATGAGCTTCGAGCTCACAGGAACTCCATTTCCTTTCGGCTTCCCTCGTTTTATGGCTCATGTAATAAACAGTGTGAAAGTATTTCTCATCAGATCGCTTCTACAATAAAACCGCACCATATTCTAACTTGCTTGTATCAGCTGTGAACGCCTCCGGATCATAGATCTGCAACACCGGTTCACTAGCTAAGGCCTCTTTCAATCGCCTAACAGCTAACTTCTGAGATTCTCCGAAGTAGAAATGTGTCTCGTCCTTAACCTCATACAATGGAAGAAAAATCTTCGCATGATCCTTTTCTGTAATATTTAGTCAATCTCAAAAAATTCTGGACTTGTTTGAGGTTTCGGGTTCAGAAAATTTCCGGACCGCCTGAATATTTCTGGGTGCAGATGCATTCCACGACCCCATTTCCTACTACACAGCCTGAAAACTCAACCGACGTTTTGAGGAATTCACACTTTTTAAAGTTCAGCTGCAGCTCGTTCTGTACCGCTACTTGTAAGACTTTGGTTAGGTTAGCGACAGTCTCAACATAGTTCTGACCTCGATTCCTATATTGTCAACAAAACGCACTATGATTCCCTCTCTTTTCAAATCTCGAAATACAGAACCCAGTCACCTTAAAAAAAGAAGAATGTTCACTTAAACAAAAAGGAGCCATCACGAAATCAAACTTTCTTGCGCAACAAACGCGTCGTATTTAATACTATCTGGGTGTACAGGCATTTGTCGCTTACATCATCTAACACTTGCATTTGGAAGTGACTACATGCGATCTTATTAAATATCCTATAATCCACACAAATCATATGCGAGCACCCTTTCATCTTTACAATATCCAGGGACGGTTCTTTAACAGGTGCGTACACACAACACCCTAAAAATTGAACAAAATAGAATATACACTTTGTTATTACAATCTCAATAACAGAATTACTTTTTTCTTATCCTCTTTTTATAATTCCAATACGATTCGTATTACACCGACGAACCGATGTGGCTACGTTTCTGTCACGTTTTCGAATCAACACCTCGCCCAGATCTCGTTCCATAAGGACCATTGGGACCCACGTGATGTCGCTGCTGAGTTTTCTTAGGGTGCTTTCATCGGATCATGTTCACACTTAGGCCGCGAATGCCGCTTGGTGCAGCACATAGCGGGCACATAGGCATCACCAACTCGAGACGAAGTCTCCGTCGCGCTGTCAGTAAAACAGTGTCCCCGATACGATACTTTGAAGTTTTGCATCTGATGTGGTTGGTGAGGGTCAACTTTAAATCAACGTTAATGTGTTTTATATCTCGCGTTCAAATAATACTTTACTTTTAATGTCCGTGCATCCTGGTGTTCAATAATTTCAATAAAGAATCTTGGTACGGATCAGGAGGTTCTGAAAATTGAAACAACTGTGAAATCAGCAAAACAAAAGCTAATATTTATTCGACATATAAGTGACTTCGTGAATGTGAGGGAAAATGCTCTGTTTTGTTTTCCTTGCATGTTATTTAGCAAGAAGGAAAATGTGTGGACGAAGACCGGTTATAATGGTCTAATAAACCATTAGAATGAGATACGTAAAAAAACATCAACAGATACATCTCCAGTATAACAGCAATGTTGAACTGACTTTACTTGAATAATGTGTTTCGGTTTAGCGAAAGTTATCGTCTCACTGAAAAATGACAACAATGAAGGGCGTAAGAACACACACATTCTGTGTCATATTGCGGTGCGCAAGTTCAGCTGGCGCCCTGTCGCCGGCAGCGGATCTGGCGCTGAGCGCAGCCCAAGGCGGTGGCAGCGGCCTTGCGCCCATGCGCTCGTCGCACGCGAAATGTTTATAATCTCTTTCTTGGAATGGACGATGTTTCGTATCCTCCCTTCTTTATTAGTAGGTTTAAGTTTTCGCGCTTATTTGTAATCATCCGATAGGAATCGAACATTTTAAACATATTTGAATCGAAAGGGAAATGCTCTTAAACTATTTTTATAATGGTGCCCATTAATCAATCGGAAAATATTAGAGAGGGAGACCCCCGGCCCCTTACGACCATTGCTTTGGCTACACACTTAAATTTAACTCACCCACCGCCACTGACAATGACCACCGAGCTAGCTTACTCACTCGCACTGGTTCTTACTACACCGTCTCTTAGCCACTGTTCGACTTGCTCACTGACGATGCACCTCTCTTTCGGGGCCAATCTTCGTGGAGGTAAATTGATCGGCTCTTCATCCTGTAAGTTAATCCTCAGCCTTCACCTCCTTCTCTGCTTTGTAGTTAGCTACTAGTTGTTCGACATGACTTTTGTAAGGCTCATGAGCGTCAATTTCGGGCACTGTCACGCTTTCCAAAAGACTCAGATCTTCGATGAGACTGTCAGTTGGAGCCTCTGCACTCGGTGTCTCTGCCTGGATTGCAATCCGTTTAATAGAAATCCTCCCTATGCTTGATTGTCACCTCCACTTATTTCATCAATTCCTGTCCAAAGATGAATTCAGGATTCGCTGTTTTCTCCGGTACGACGTAGGTCTCGCCATCAATATCGACCTTCTATTCTGCCATCCCCAGGGGTTTCACTGCAGCATTCCCCAATCCCGTACATAACCGTGTCGTTGTCTTCCGAGCTGGACCTCCCAATTTCCTGTATACGCCCTACTGCATCAAATTGACACCACTTCCGATAGCCATCAGTGCATGACATTATATTCCATTTATCGTGATTGGAATGTATTTGCCCCCGCTCGACCTACCTCCATCTTGTCACAGCATCTGCGAGAAGCATGTACAAATCTGTTGAATTTAAAATAATTCGGCTCCACGTAAGGGCACCCCGATCTCTCGTGATATTTAGATCCACAATTAAGCCACCGTTTAGTGCTGGTAGTCTGTCTCTCTTCAATCTCGTTTCCTTGCTGCTGAAGTTCCCACTTTTCTTCTGTTCTTATTTATTTGACGCTGTTTTTGGCTGACTTTTCACATCTTAGATTCTGTCGTATATTTCAAGTTTACTCTATAACTCTTGAATTATTGTCATGTCATAAAGCATTACCTTCTTTAACTCACTATCCGGAATGCTGTCCATGATGTAATCAATCAGTGTCCTATTCGATTTTCCCCTATTGGGAAATCTCCATTATTGAGTAAACATACTGTTGTCTAGTTTCGTTGTCGTAACTGGTTGTAGATCATTGCGAAGTTGACTCTGACAGCGAACTCCTAACACAATGCACTTCTGAATGCATTCCAATTAGTCGTCTTTTGCGACGACATGAATTTCTTTGTAAACTCCTGCAGAATACGATTCGCATATATAACTTTCTGTATGTTGTAAGAACATCGCTGACAACTCCAGGACCATTTTTGGCGACATTCCATCATCCCCGGAGAAGTGCGCTTCCTTCAGCATCGCTAATGGTGCACGCTGTGCGTCGTCCATCGTCGTACTCCCGTCGCCGACTTCGACGCCGTTCGCGATCGTAATGTCTTCGATTGCACCAACTTCTGTTCATAAGCTCCGAGATCTCGTTTCCCATATCCGAGTTGCAATTCACAGTTACGTAGACCGTCGTGGTGTCGACCGCTCGAGTCGATCGATTCGATTCCTTCATTCTGTCTCTTTTCCTTCTTCGTTCGAGCCCGATATCTGTTTACAACATTGTCATCTTCCGTTGACCATTCCTCATCGTTCATTCGGTTTCGCCCTCGGTTTCACCTCCCTGCGATCGGTTTTCTCTGCATCGCATGTCCATTGTACATCCGCGGCATCTGTCGGGCGTTCTGGTACTCACCTGGCGCCGCCTTTGGCGAACATGAGCATCGCCATTTTGCTCTAAACGTACCTTTTTCATTTTACCTTTTTCATGGGAACGCGGCATGGCCAATTCCTATCCGCTTTCGCACAGATCCCCACTCTTTGTCTGTACGAGCTTGCCGGATGGAAGATTACAGTCCGTTTCTAGCTCGCCCATCAACATGCCTCCGTCCCTTTTCATGCTTTCTTTCTGCGGGTATCGGGCTATTCATGTTCTTTAAGGTCGACAAATATTAGTTCGGCCTTATACGAATAGCGTTCTATCAGCGCATTTTTGTCTCCCGTAGTTAACAGACCTAGGCTTCAATAGCCTCCTTCAAATGCTTCGACGTCCACTTTGCTTCGCCTTTTTTTCTTCAGCCGGCACAGCCGCACTTTCTATGTTTTCTTGCGTTTCGGCCTATGCTTTCCTCTCCCTCCCCTGACTACTGGTCATCTTAATAAAACCTGATTCAACTTATCACCCTCACTATTGACTTTTACGGACTGTCCAACTTACCGATTCGCGTACTTAGTTTTGACTGAACATTGACATACGACCTCTAACCTCCAATTCGGAACGCGACGATTCTATTTTCACCATCACTATCCTGGCTCAGCCCCCATATGTAGGATCGGGTTGATTCAGTAAGCGTATAAACCGTTGGTTTATTTACAACTTTAAAGGTGTACACCTAATAATAGACACTTTTCACCTCACAACTCATTGACATCTGTCTGGCTACAATCCCTTTCCTTTCCTCTACCACCCCACAGCTCTGTCTAAAGTATACAACTTACACTGTCGCGACAGATCACACATCGTTCATTCCACATGTATAATAAATAATTATTCAAAATGTATCATTATTATTAAAAAATCCCCTCCTCCCTCTCCTTATCACGATAAACACCCGGTTTCAATATGAATCTGTCCCATTTGGTCACTTTATTTCTCTTTTGAAAATAATGACTTTTTTCAGTATTTGTGGAAGTCGTGCTTATGCGAAATATATATTTATATGAAGTTATCTTGAATAACTTCACAGAGCCAGAATTGCTACTGACTGCAGAGCCTCTAATCGGGAGGACCTAGGATTCGAGTCCCGACAGCCGGTGTCGAATTTTCGAGCCTATTTAGCTCGACCGAACTCAGCCACTATCTTGAAGATAATTCGAGCGGCCGGCTGCTCCGATCGCTATTTTTCCTGTTTAATCGGTTTAACGCAAGGTGAATGCCAGAGCAGCAACCTAACAAACCGGACGTGATTGCTCGCGATCTTTCCTTCCTTATGTTTGTCCTTTTCTCTCCCCTTATATACACATATGCACTCACGTACACCCGTCGGGAGGCAAGCTGAGGTGGTTGACCTGGCGTCGCCCTCTGGCGGCAGGTGATGCATGTGGAAAACAGCGTAAGCCGACTTGTAGATCGCACTAGCCAGCTGGGGAAGAATACCGTCTTGATAAAAACGCACTTCGCTTACGGGACTAATGAACAGAGCAGATGACGCGTCCACAAAGATCAATCAATCAGTCAATCACAAAATCAATTAATCATTCATTAAGCAATTCTATTATTTTACAAGGATACTCTTTCGTTAGTGCCTTGAAAGAAATAGAGTCATATCCATTTACTTATAATTGTTTTGTTATTCACATAAATAAAAACGTGCTTGGGTCTATTGCAATTAACAGAGATGGGTTCCACAGGGGCAGGGTAGGCAGGTGCTCCCCACCCAAGGCTGGAAAAATATTTTAAGAAAACGTATTGACGATGTGCGGAATTTGCACTGAAATTGCTCTCGGGTTCCAAATTGCCTCCCCCTCTGCCTTCCATTCCGAATGATGGATCCGAAATGCCGCTACAGGCAGCGTACCATCTAAACAAGGAACGAAATTCGTGAGCAGCGGCCAGAATAGTTCGATCAGATTTATATTTTTCTTTAATTTTAGTATTGCTATAAAATCACTAATTTGATAGCTCGTTCTTGCAGAACGGATAAACAGCAACCTAACAATCCAGGACATAGTTTATAGAAACTTTTGTATTGATTGATATTAAAATACAACTTTTGAAATTAACACGTGCAATTATTTTTTTAAATGATAGGCAAATGTGTATCTTAGATGGATTTGTCAATTTTATCATATGTTTTATGCCTTTCTTGGAATACTATTTTTCACAGCCATTGATAGCTTTTTTAAATCTCTCTCATAATATCTTTATTTATGCATCTTGTTTTTCATTATTTATTTAAAGTCGCACTATCTGTCTTATAGGTAACAAAATCACAGTCATAAGAAGATCGAGATTTTGAGGAATTGCAATGCAACTTGTGGCTTCTACTCACAATGATTCCCAAACACACGAAACATGGTTTTCTACCATTTTAGCTTCAGAATTTCCTGTCTTTTCTGCAAATAATTAGCTACAAACTCGTTCAATTGTTGAAATCGGATAAAGTCACATATAGAGGAATTTGTGACATAAAACTTCAGGGGTTCCAAATTGATAATTGCAAAATGTTTAATTTGAAATTTGGTAAAAAAGGTTAAATCAGTATAAAAAGTGTATGTCACACATGCTCTATGAGCCTTTAAGGATTTGTCCCATTAATTAATAACTCTTCTTCGCCATCGCTCTACCTTGTACTTTATCTTTTGACTTAGTCCTTGAAGACTCATTCAGAGAACTAGTCACAGAAATGTTCTGGTCGGTTAGATTAACAGCATCTGAAATTTATAGTTTTCATTCTAATAATTTAATTCCTTTCTCTACTATATGGAGTGCAGATATACCCACAGAAAAGCCTGACATTATTTTATTAACACTTTTTCAATACTTCAATTCAATTCAATGATGTCATATGGTACGTGGCGAGACTCAGGACATCAGGTCCGTTCTTTATCTGAACATTTTAGCTGCGCTTTTTACCATGTAACGGAGAGAGGTATCTCTTGGGCGATGAAATAAGGTCATCGTCTCCTATATTTTTTCATTAGTATACATACATTTTACGGCTGTCACACGTAATCCCATCTTCATAAATGAGAGGTCTCTAAAGAAAGAGAACTTCACGGCGACGTGACGAATTGCACTTTGACTTAAAAAAATATGAAGGATTTCTTTAAAAAACGCATCTAAATATTCATGCCCAAATGCAGCACTCAACGATATCGTTAAATAACTTCTAAACGAAGCTTTCTAGGGGCCTTAAAATCTAAAATGTTGAAGCCAAAGGCCTCAAAGTTACGTTTCTCACACCATTATTTACAGGATGAGATATTCTTGGACTATTGAATGTTTCCTGCATCGGTAGTACCAATGCCACCTACATTTCAACCCTTGATGACGGTGGCCATATTTGTACCTTCACGCCTAGAAGCCTTAGATTCCTCTATCGTATACTATTTACGCTTTATATGTACACCGTGGTGCCCGCAGTCGAGGTTTATTTGCATAATAGGTAATTCAAGATTCGCTCTTGCAACAACTAGATGCACTATTAAGCTTGATATCGATGAAGATAGTTTCTTATGCGTGTAGCGAAAACACTCATTTAATGATTTGCCGAGGACTACAAGTGCTGTTTAACTAATTGTGAAGGGATGTGGGTGTACAGTGAAGAGTGAAGAGGTGTCTTGTTAGGTTTGATGCTTTACCTGTACCATTTATCAGCACTGGTTCAGTAAAACTTTGAAGTCAAACTTTCTCAAGAGTAAACAGATTTTTTCATATCTTTGTGACTATCACGAAAAACTGACTAGCAAGGAATATTGAATAATTACTTGAAATATTTTTAGGGAAGTGTTGCAAATTGTTCCAAGAAATCTCTCAATAATAACGAATAAATCTTTATGGAACATTTCTTTTCCACATCAGTTGCATTGTTTTTTGTTTTTATTTGTATATTTATTTTAGTACAATGGAAGTTATCTTTATACCTTTTAAACAAATAAATACGTTTCGTTAACAACTTTCCCTCTTATAATGGAAATAGAAGGATAGGAAAGAGTATGGAGTTTAACGTGCGAGGGTATATAGAGGTAGTAGGGGGAAAACGTTTGCTATAGAACAACACAAAGAACGGTTGATCCCCAGTTTGGGTGGCACAGTTCATTTGGTTCCTTTTATAATTCATTATTTGTCGTGATTATTAAGTTTATAATGGCACAGTTCAATTGAATCTCTGATTGAGTGCTCGAGAATAATATTGCTGGCATTTAATACATTTTCTTAGGTCAAATCATAAATATATACAATATGATCACGGGTAAATGGCATATAATGCTCTACATTTTGATATTACGAATAATTTCTCCTTTATCACGATTCATTTAAAACATCAATTCTCATTTAAAATAACACCACAACACTTTTTTAAACGATTGTCAAAATGAGAATTTCATTGCCGCTTGAATTGAAATATAATTATTTACCCCAGAAACAAACAGTTTAAATTAACTAAAGTAAAATGGCTTGAAATAACTGAAAAAAACAACACAACACTAGCCTACAATACTACGTGAATTAATTTCAACAAGCAACTAATATTAAAATTAAAGAAAGAATAGCGCAAGTCACTTCACAACTGTCAACAATCACAGTCCAAATGCACGACTTAAACGTCAGTGATGTCTGGAAGTCTGTACATCAATGCCCAGTGTCAATTCGGTAAGATACTTAATACGTAAATACCGTTTGAGCAACATTTTCATGTAGCGAAGTGAAGTCTAAAGCCTTCTGCATTGTTTCTAATAGTAACAAATGGTATTTATTACTCAAAGGTAAAAATATTAGTTTTATTCTTTTTTGGCTGAAAATTGCGTTTCTTGAGGTATTAAGAAGGAAGAAAATAACCCAATGCTTTTTAGTATACAAATACGGTAATTTTCCTGCCCCCTCTCTGTTCCTCATAACTAATCCAAGAAAATTAAATGATATTGCAAGGATTAGGGTTGTACTTGGCCGATCCTGTATTTTCGTATGGAAACTTTACTCGGCTTTCTCAAGAGAAAAACAAACGTTTCTGACAACCAAGATTGAATAATTACTTCAAATGTTGTTTACAAGGAAGTGTGAATTATTCGAAGAACATATCTCTATAATACTGAAAATTATTGAAAATTTATTTCCAACATCAATTGCATTGTTTTTTTATATTCTGTAAGTACGATGTTACATTTATACATTTTTAACAAATAAACACATTTCAGTAACAACTTTTCATCTGAATGGAATGGATAGGGAAAGGGCGTGGGTTAACATGCGAGACTTCTCTCACGGGTACGCTAGTAATAAATTTATCTTAAAAGAGTTTTTACATTCTGTAAATCTTGAACGGTTGTTGTACCCAAGTTTACAATTCACTAACCGTTATACCAACGAAGACGCTGAGGTTTCCGTCACCATTGTAACTTGCTCACAGTGCATACCAGGGAAATGTTTTGTCTTTAAAGGGACATTGAAATACGTGTTTTCTTTGTCTTCAGGCACTCCTTTCTTTGCTTCTCTATTTAAAATGAACTGAAAAAAATATACTCACTTCACTTTACATATTAATAGTACCATAAAATCTTTAGAACCTTACTATGAAAATAGATCGCGACTTCTACACATTCATTCCAAATCTGCTCTTGAAGAACTAGAAAGGATCACAATGCACAAATGTTCGTTAACCTCACCACATAGAGTTAGTTTACCGTGATGGCGACATGTAAGGATGGTAACCCTTAGATGGTTCACAGTGTAGGCAGTGAACGGCACCGGAATATCTTAGGAGTTGAATAAAAATAATTTGTACACGTTCACAGACCTCAGTTCGCATTTCAATCAACTAGTGCCATTGAGTTTGCTTCGCCACTCTGGTCGAATGACGAATGTTCGCGGCAATGCGATCGTAAATCATTTAGGAACGGTCTCGGGGTAACAGATAAGCAGAATTCCCCTTTAGGAAAAACGTGACTTACATACAGATCCCTTCATTACAATTAGCTCTAGCGCAGCTGCGAGGGGCAGCGAACACTGACCTCTGCACTTAGTCAGCTTCGGAGCGTTGGGCAAAGCTTCTGGTCCCAGAAAGGAGCGTCAAATGCTCGTGCCATGTTGGTGCACCACTGTAACGGACCTTTGCTTTATGTAACTGCAGCGCCACAGTTATTTCCTTCCGTTGCGCCTCACGAAATAGGATGTGTTTGCGTTGAGTTAGAGCCATTCGCTGCCTTCAACACGGCGGCGCGGCGTGCCGAATAAGTGAGTCTGCTTCCCGGGTCGCGAGTCCGGAAGAAAGCTATTTGGTGCGGATGCAATTCGAAAAGGGGGAATTGCGACATGGACAACGACGCAACGCAAAACCACCATTTCACAGCGCATAGAACACCGTTTAAAAAGCGAAGGTGAAACTGATTTTTTTTTAATTTCATGGATGGGTGGGTGGGGGTTTGCTGTTCAGTAATGTCTTTGGTAAGAGACAATAAAGTATACTAAATGAACTCGAACACAGACCGTTTCAAATTGTTCGACCCGACTGCAGAATATCTTGACGCCCTAGGGTGTCATTCAGACACCTTCATACACTGAAGAGCCAAATCAAACTGGTACAGCCATGTATATTGGAATGAAGAGATCTCGAACCAATCAGAATAGAGCGGTCGGCAGCGGTCCGGTCGGCAACAATGGCAGATTATCATGATTTAAGAAAGTTTGAATGTGATGCGTCAAGACGTCAGCGCAAGAGAGATGGGGCATAGTATTTCCGAGATCGCGATGAAATTTGGATTTTTCCGTCGACCATTACACGAATGCACCGTGAATATCGGGAATCCGGTACAACACCAAACTTCCGACATCGCCGCGGTCGTAGAGAGATCGTGCAAGAACGGGACAGACGGCGATTGAGAATTACACGTGACAGGAGCGTCGTTTCCTCCAGGTCCCACAAGGCATCATCCGGAATACCTCGCAAGAGCCGAACCATCACAGCAGAACTAAGGCCTCTGAGATACATCTTTTAAAAACTCGCCTACTAATCTAGTTAAATGGTTGAAAATAATGGAATGTCATGTAGTTTTAAAAATTGGTTCCTGTGTGATTCGCTGATTAAAACTATCAGGTTTGCAACAGGAATTTTGGGTGAAAACATGTTCTTTAAGCAAAAAATTAGTAAAAATCCCGACATTTACTGCTTACGCAAGGAGAAAGTATTGTAATGATGCGTGAAGAAGCGGCACATTCTAGACAGGAAAACACTAATTGCCAAAGGCAGATGAGCAATTTTGCCGCCCATTGAATAAAAAGAACATGATTTATAATAAAATAGTTGCTTTTATTCAAATATGATTGCAGCGTAAGACTCTTCATGAAGATACAAATTTTTTACGAGCTTTTTGGCGAGCGAATTCATAAATAATGTGCAATTCTATTTGTTCCAGAAAAATTCTTTCAATACAAAGAATAGCTCATGAATTAAGTCGTCCTTTTCTCATTGTCAATCTTCAGTAATTTATTCTTCTTAAGCGTTCCGCTGTGCAATTGGAAGCAGTTGTACATAAAAACATAGGAAGATACACGTCTATATTTGGGTAGACATTTTAAAATTCTTTTCCACATAATGATTTGCTTAGTAAAATGAAATTCTTTGGTTTGATGTTTGGATTGAGTGTTAAATGAGAATTAAAATGAAATAATTCGCTAACAATAGTATACTCAATATCTTCGGGAAATTGTGATTGCAAACGTTCTGCAGCTGTTTGTAAAACAATCACTCTCCGACCGAACAATTCGGATAATAAATGTAAGATTGTTAATTATACAAATAGTTTAGAATATTTAAACTCTTGCATTATGAATCTTTTATTCTGTACAATCGCAACCAAATTACCACAAATCGGCGTAATTTAGAGATTGGCTCCAGTGCACGACTGAGAAAGCGACTGAGAAAGAATCGTGATTCTGGTCTCAGTCGCTAGATGCGTAACGACAATATTTGGGAACTTACTAATTTGAATTATTCATTATGAATTAACATTACAATGATTTTTTTGAAAAAAAAACTAAAAATAATTAAATACGAATAAATGACTAATGTATACATTTCTTGTAAAATAAATGCAAAAATTATTATAATTCAATTATAGTAGTTAACGAAAAGAGTGTATAAATAGGCGTATAATTAAACGATGTGGTATGATTAAAGAAACGAGCGACGATAGGAGCGAGTTTCTTTATTTACCACGAGTGCAATTATACGCATTTATGCATGGGTTCCGTTCAATATATTTTCGTTTTCATTCAAAAATATTTTTTTATTATTACTTTTATTTATTTATTAACAGACTGTGAAATACAAATAATATAATACAAGTAATACATTATATAATATAATACATTATTATATAATACATTATATTACAGAATATAATACATTATTATTCCGCTGAGGAATTAATCCAGTGCGCGGGCTTGTTATCAATCATTTTTTTTACCAGAGCAACAGATTTTTTCAAGAGCTCGTTTATAAAAGAAAAGAATAAAAAAATAATCGGAAAATATAATTAATAAACAAAGAAGCATATATTACAAAGGAAAAAGAAAATACGAAATACAGAAAGTAAAAAAGTAGTTATCACAATATAGTTTAATTTCATAATTATCATTGAAAAACTGAAGAAACTGTCTCATCGCTAAGCTCGATTATAAAGTTTCTAAGCAATTTCATTGCATTTTTATCGTAGCTGGTATTTTTGAGTTCACTACTCAGTAAATTAAAAAGCCTATAACTAATATAATTATGGTTACGTCGACTGATTTCTTTCCCAATTTTCGGCGGTACTAATAACTTGTTTCTCTTATTATTTTTACATAGTGATATATATTTCTGTTTAAGATAGTCAAAATTATTCAAAAGAGATTTTTCTTAGAAAAATTTCCTTATAGAGACAAGTCTATACGTTTTAAAACGTAATTCAGAGGAATATAGTTTGGTTTTTCTATAAACGATTTTAAGTATTCTCTTTTGAACATCTTGTAGCATTTTAATTGCGTTATAGTACGCACCACCCCATGTTATAATTCCATAAGTCGCAATATTCCAAAATAACGCATAATACATTATTAATATTTTTTCGCTAAAAATACTCCGCAATTTATAAAACACATAAATTAAATAACGGACTTTATTTGCGACTTGTGTGATATGTTGTTTCCACTTCAAATTTGAGTCGACACATATTCCAAGATATTTGGCTGAATTCACTCGTGTCAGAAATGGACAATCACACATATCACTATTAATATCACACGAACTAGTATGTAACTGTAGCTCAATACTTGAAGGCATGCTGTCAACATAACTACAATAGGTTATGAAAACAGTTTTTTGTATATTTAAGGTTAGGAAATTTACACTCAACCATTTCGAAATTAGACTCAATTTAGCTTGCGCTAAATCCTTTACTTCAGACCAAGATTTAGCTTTAACAATCATCAGCGAAAGACACAATTTCAGCCTTTGGTAGAATATAAAAAAAATCATTAATATACAGTATGAAAAATATAGGACCGGGAATGGTTCCTTGAGGAACTCCACAAGTTACATTTAACGCGTCACTGATCATATTATTGATTTTTACCACCTGCTTTCTCCCAGTAAGATAACTTTCAATTAATTTGTTGGCAATTCCTCTAAATCCATAGTTATACAACTTTTTCAACAGAATTTTGTGATTGACCATATCAAAAGCCTTTGCTAAGTCCAAAAACAAAGTGTTTTTTATCGATAGCAAGGCTGATTTGGTCAGTGACATATTTTAACGCATCTTCAGTACTCTTATTTTCCTGGAATCCAAATTGGTATTTATTTATAATATTATGCTTATTTACAAAATTTATTATTCTTATTTTAAGAACTTTCCCAAAAATTGTTGCAAAATTGGTTACCAGTGATATGGGTCTATAATTCGTAGCTATTTCTGGATTTCCAGATTTAAAAATGGGTACAATTTCCGCTTTTTTTAAATGATCAGGAAAAATTCCGTCCATAATACTCTTATTGATAATATGTACGAGCGGTGTAATTACATACGGGGAAATTCTTTTTATAATTTGAATTGATATTTTATTGCTACCTGCCTTTTTGTTACTGTTCATACTTGTTATTATTGTCAGAATTTCTTTTTCATTGGTCGGTGTAAGGAAAATCGAGTCTCGAATCGTAGGCTCGTTTGCCACATCATTGCTAATTTCTTCAAATCCTGCTGTCATTTTTTAACCAATTTCAGCAAAGAATTTGTTGAGATGATTAGCGATTTCGGGCTCGGTCTCGAGAACTCCATTTTCACCTTCAGTATAGATTTTATTTATCACTTGTTTCTCAATCTTATTTTTTCCCAAATTTTTATTAATGTATTTCCATAGATTATTGACGCTTTACGATAACGTACTAACTATTTAATTGTAATATGACTCTTTGGCTTTTTTAATTAAAGTGTTTAGCACATTTTTATATCTAATATATTTACTTTTAATTTCAATATTATCAGGATTCAGTTCCATTTTTTTATATAGTAGGTTTTTATTTTTACATGATATGATTAAGCTCTTAGAGATCCATTCCTTTCTGGGTTTATTTTTACCACGAATTCGTGTTTTAGTTGATGAAAGGTCAATACTTTGTGCGAATATCTTTAGAAATTTAACGCAACATTTAAATCTGTTTCATAATATACAAAATTCCAATTTATATTAGCCATTATTTTCATTAATTTGCTATATTTTATTTGGTTTTTGAGTATTGGATTTATATTTGGATCTCTAACAGTTGGTATAGTGTCTCTAACCACCATTGTTGCAAGGTGGTCTGTCAAATCCAGGTCACATACTAATGAAGTTATAGAAATACATTCAGCGGTTTTAACAAAAACATGGTCTATACATGTTGCTGAGTTTAATGTGATCCTAGTAGGGAGGTTTATCAAAGATCTGTAACCAAATTCCAAAAAATTATTAGGATAATCATTAACCAATTCATTATCATTCAATATGTCAAGGTTAATGTCTCCCATTATAATGTGATTATCAACATGGGACAGATCATGTGAATAAACATATAAATCACTTATAAAATCCGTTAGCGTAACGCTGTGGGATCTATAAAATGATGAAATATAAATTTTTCCGTTATTGAATTCCAGTTCAGTATATATTGCTTTGATTTTTCCCATGATCTTGCTAAAGTTCGTATGTCTAATAGTATTCCTCACATATATGCAAGTACCATCATTCCTATTTAAATTACTATTTACTTGAAAAAGCTTATAACCGTCGATCTCAAACCAAGTAACATAATTTATTTCAAATGTGTCTGAACATATAATAATACTGGGTTTCCCAACCATAGCATTAATACATAATTTCAAGTTATCGAGATTTTTATTTAAACTCCGTATATTGATATGCATAATTTTTAAACCAGAGATATTACATAAGTAATCATTCAATTCATTTAAGTTTCTGCATTTATTTGTGTTATAATCTGGTAAATTAGCTTCTAAATGTTCCATATAAAATTAAAAATTAAAATATATAAGGGCGAAACCGCGTCTATCCCAGTCACATTAGCACATTGTTCTGGAAATAGAGACATTTTTGTAGTTTTTTTATGTTCCACATACATCTTCATCAAAATCAAAATGGTTCGTGTCCAAATTTAATTTAAATTTCTCATTAGCCTTGATGCAATTGCTACATTTTTTCTCGTTATCCCTTTTACAATCTCTAGCTTCGTGAGTCCCGGCACAGTAGAGCCAAGCAAGGTCATTCTGACATTTTTTAGTACTGTGGCCATATCTGTTACATTTAAAACACCGGTTCACATTGTAATCTTCAAAAACCCTACATCTTTGCCAACCTAAACACCGATATTTACATCTAATGACCTCTCGAAACAGGTCAGTGTCCAATTGTACCAAGATTGTTCGTGTATCTTTATGTTTGAATTTTTGCACATGAACTTCAATCTCACCGTTTGTAAGATCAGGGAAATTCTGATCAATCAAAGCCGATTTTGCACTCTGGACATCGTAGTCCTCACTTACACCAACAATCTTGATTCGCGGTTTTCTCATCTTTTTCGATTCGATTCTACACTTATCTTCAAAAACATTTCGCAATTTTTCGATCATCTTGTCACTATCCGGTTTCGAGTCACATTTAATAATTACAGTTCCCCCTTTAACTTCTTTAACTGAGCTCACGGCGACTTTTATATTTGTCACGTTGATTTTCTCTTTCATTTTCTTGACCACTTTACCAACCTCATTTTTGTCAACAGGTTTTACAATGATCGGAGGAACCTTGTTGAGCGCAAACTTCGTCTTGTTCGCCAAAACACTCGCATACGTTTAGTCTCCCAATTTTTATTTTTCTCAATTTCGTTGATCTTTTCATCGAGAAGACCATTTCTTTTCTCCATTTCTAGTATCGAAAGCTTTAGCCATTCATTTTCCCGTTTTAAGTTTTTATCAGCGTTATTAGAATCTATATCGCAACATCTAATCAGGTTTGACTTCTCTTGAAAAACTATGTCTTTACGTCTTTCCAAACATGATTTATGGTACGCCGTACCACAGTTCAAGCACACATTCGTCGACAATACCTTAGATTGGCAGCATCCAAAAGTGTTCATCTTTCCTCATATGTGATTCTTGGATTGAACATTTAACGAAGATCGCACTTAAGTGGCGCAAGAGGGCCCGTCGCCGGGGTGACAACACCTCGTGCTGATATTTCTCATAATAAACACTTATTAGAATGCACTTCACTGCGCAGCATTTTTATTTTGAATAATAAAAATGTATCTTTAGCACTCCTTATTTGATGATGTCATTTTCATTCCGAAGAAGACCAATTTTTTATAGGCCTTGCCTGTGTACTTGCGATCACCATTGTGACTTAATGAATTTAGAAAGCATGGAGGATTACAATAATATTCCGGACAAAATATGAAAATATGAAGAAGCTGACAAAGCCATGAAAGCATTACTTCGTACGAAAAGTAAGGGCATGTATGAGAGAACAACGCGTGTTAATATTGGAAAGGAGAAAGACGATTCAGTTCTGACTCAGACATTTTGCTGGTGTACTTTCCAGAGCGGGTAAATACAACTGACGATTACATTTTTTATAATTGTAATCCGCTAAGACCAAATGATTTACATTTATTCATGTTAAATATTGTATGTTGTTCCATTAGCTAGTATCAAATCAACATGCTTATGTTCAGACTTGTTAATTTTGAAAACCTGGCGTATAAAGGACAATATAGATATTTTAAATTATAAACAATTTACTTGATTTTTCCACACAAATTAATAATTTTTGACACAATAACCGCTCTCCCTTCCCCTCCCTCTGTCTCTCTCTCTGTGTCTCTCTCTGTCTCTCTCTCTCTCTCTCTCTCTGTGTCTCTCTCTCTGTGTCTCTCCCTCTGTGTGTCTCTCTCTGCCTCTCTCTGTCTCTCTCTGTCTCTCTCTGACTCTCTCTGTCTCTCTCTGTCTCTCTCTCTGTCTTTCTCTGTCTCTGTCTTTCTGTCTGTCTCTCTCTGTCTGTCTCTCTGTCTGTGTCTCTGTCTGTCTGACTCTCTCTGTGTGTGTGTGTGTGTGTGTGTGTGTGTGTGTGTTTCCTAACGTTCAAATAGATGAAGTAAACATATCTGCAAATTAGAGAGACTTCTAGATTAGGATGATTGATGCCAAGTATAAGTAGGGTAATAGTTTTTAATTTAACTTATTGCACTACAAATATTAACATGATTGTCTAAGAAGTACTAATAACTATTCGTTTATAGTTTTGTGTCATACGTACATTGATTATATATTTTTGATGTACGTAATATGTGATGTACATTTTTTTCATGTTTCATGGCCGTCTGGAAACGTCTATATTAAAGATACATAATTAAACGATTTCGATCAGTCCTCTGAGTTTTGATTGGCTGTTGTGGACTTTAATTGCACGATTAAGTTTTAATTGTACGCATGCCATAAACACAATGATAATAAACGATTTTTATTATGTGGAATTAATGAGCATATTTAGTTAACTAAATGAAAATAGAATAATGTGTTTAAAAACTTATAATACATGCGATGTTCAATTTTTTGGCACCTAAAAATTTGTCGCCCTAGGCCAGTGTCTACCAGTAATACTCCACTGCTTATTGCCGAGTTCTGGTAACAAAAAATGGATAAATCTTGTCTGTATTATGTTGTAAATTACTTCGTTTAACACGTAGTCAGAATTCATGTTGTGAGTCCTTGATGTCCTTCAATCGATTGACGGCAAAACGTCTGTTCGTCCGTCTGGCTGCAAACAACGCTAACGGCTAAACCACTAGCAGGATTTCACCAAAATTGATATTCCCCAATCGGTCTGGCTGATGGCGCGGACATTTAAATTTGAAACCGGAATTTTAATTTTCGGGTGTATTTTACATAAAGTCCCTGGGACATCTTGAAAATTTAATAAATAGCACCAAATGTTTCGACTTTTTTGTCCGAAAGCGTAAAGGACGCTTAAGAAAATGGCATATTTGTTGTAATCGCTGATTTTTCGAAAATGGCAATATTCAAATTTATTCGACGTCTTCCTGCAACTACAATTATGAGGATTATTTCACTCATGAAATTAAAACCAATAGCCTTTAAATATACATAATAAGCCCCAATCAGGGCGCTGTACCTCAAAACTTTTTCGCTTTTTCTATCCGATTTTTCTTACCTCTCCTACCAACTGGCCAGTCATAAGCTCCGACTCATGTTATCTTATGGCATGTCATATCTTATGGCATGGCATATCTTATGGCATGTATCAACCGCTGTATGCAATAAATGTTTAAAGAATTTTTCACGTCAGAGAATAGTAAAGAAAATGTTTTGGCGCATATCTGTATTTTCAAAAGTTTGAAAAAAAATATCGAAATAGTAAATTCCAATTTCTTGCGCTTTGCTGGAGGCTCTGTCAGACGCTTGCACACTGTGAACGTGCTTTGAATTGTGCTTGAAGGCAGTAATTCGAATGTAAAGAAAGATTACGTTTAATATTATTTAAGCATTAAATATGTTAAAAATTGCGTTAAATGTTGTAAATTGCGTTAACTGAGGTCAATGTGAATGGGTCATATTGTATTTAATTATTTTATTTTTCAATCCATTTGTATTTTGTTGCTAGCAGTATCAAGATTGTCGATTTGCAAAATGTGAATGCCATACGAATCCACGTCCATTGTTGCTTTAACAACCCCGCACTGGCAACAAAGCTGTAGTGACGCCCTCGTGTGAACGCATTATTTTGAACTAATTCCTTTATTTACTTGTTAGTTAAAATATGCATCGGGCTTCGTTGAAACATTTATGTAGAACGTGGATATATTGAATTCAATCGGAGAAAGCCGTTTCATTGAGGAAATTCAATGGGAGAAATTGTCATATTGTAATATTACATAACCATTAATAATCTTTCGAGAAAGTATGTGCTGCTGTAGCACTACTCCTTTTATTGGTTAAATATTTTTTTCGTTCTTTTTCAAAATAATTTAAGAACCATCCATTTTCGTAAATAATCAAATCTTCAATATGAAATAAATGATGAAATTGCCTACATTTAATGTCATTTAACTTTTTTGGAAAAACAAAAGTAGGTAATTAATTATGTGAAAAAGAAAATAAATATTTGGAAGACGATGGACTACACCTGCACCGTCACGTCGGTTTGGAAGTCCCTGGGTTTCATAGACAATTGCTACATGCAACTGGCATTAGCACGTTTTTTATTACTTTTACAGTTATTTTTAACAACTGTCATTATCCAATATCTTGTACAATAGCCGGGCCCTCTTCTATTATTTTGTCAGGTTCAACGCCTTCGATACTGTTGTCCTGTTCCATCTTGTAACTCACCTTTCAGCCTATTTTTAGAAACGATCAATAATCTCAACCTCTTCAGGTCACTTTTTTTGCAATTTTTGGAGCATATGTACTGTATTTTTAATAGTGCATCTAACTTTTTGTTAAATACAATGCGAATATGAATTTAGCATCATGCCAGTAACACGAGTTATATTGTCTTCTGTTCTTACATTTTAATACATATATAAGAATAATACGAAAAATAAAGAATACTATTTGTCTACATGTTATTCTTTATGATCTTGTAATCTACATAATTATACTAGTATTTTATTTCTTATATTTAAATTCACTTTGACTTTCCCCGTATGCATACGTATATACGGAAAATCGATTTCGAGATTTCAGCGGAAATACACGTTTTGTGGTATACCAAAAGAGGGTTTTTTTTTTTCAAATCGTCCATCAGTCCTTCTCTCTGTTCGTCTGGTCTTTGTAAACAGCAGTAGCACCTAAGCTATCCGCTCCAATTTTTCCAAACTGAATAAACCCCTCTCGATCTGACCTGAATCAAATCTCTGCGATTTTGAGAAACATTAATTAATTGTTGGAGGTACTTTACATGAAGACACCCAGACATTTTCAAAATTTTCTCGAACATGACTCTAGATTTTTTCTTTAAATATCTTGCAAGAATACAGTGAAATACAAAATATATAAAGAGGGCGTAGGTCTGGTTTTCAGCATTAACTCTGGATTTTCGAAAATAGTGAAATATTGAAAATTTAGGGCGTCTTTCTACAACTACAAAATTGAGGATAGAGATTTTTCCTTCAAATAAAATTTGTTCTTTACAGTGAGTTCTTTCATTAAGTTCCTGCACATTTTTTGATAATTGTAATTTTTTTGCGCAATATTTCGTGCAATATGTACAATTTTCAAAATTTCAAAAACAAGATTTTCTTAAAAACTGCTCCAAAATTTTGCTTTAAACGTTTGGTAGCAATAGTGCTAAATGTACTCTAAGAGATTACATAAATATCAGTTTGCTCTATTCTTATGTTTATTCAAAAATTACAAAAATGTATGTTTTTTACTTGTCTCTCGCGTTTATAATATTTACATTAACAACGATTTATTCTATTATGGTTGGTACCTGTGCTTTAAATAAGGTCATATAAAGTTTCTCGAAAACTCAGCCGTTTTCTGTGAAAACTAGCTCAAAATTCCGCTTTTTCAGAAACGTTGAAACACAATCTTCTCAAAAAGACTCCAAATTTTTCCTTCGGACTTTTCGAAAGGGTAGTGCTCCTTAATATAATTTAAAATTCATTTTGATGTTTTTTTTCTTCAAAAATTACTCAAATGTACGTTTTTTTTTAAGATTATACCTTTACCTTTACCTTTACCTTACCTTAAAGATTTACCTTTAATATGAAAATTTCCAGCAATTTGTAAACACTATTTCATTTGTGAATAAAAGTGCTTGAAATGACTTCAAATGATGTTTTTCGGAAACTGAATAGTTTCCTACGGAAAGAGGTTTAAATTTCGAATTTACAGTAGCGTTTATAGGTGTATTCGGGCGATTAGATATATCAGGAATAATGGGTCTAAATCATCAGCAGCAGAGTACTATTTCATTATTTTCAAGAGCTAGTGAAGATGTGTTGTAAAATTTAAAATGTGTAAGTAGATAATATTACTGTTTTATTATTATTATTATTATTATTATTATTATTATTATTATCTCCTAAATTTATAACAAAAATGTTACGTGAGAGTTATTGTGGGAAATTTATTCCAGGTTTCAACAGTTAATCAAACAATAACTCCCCCACATGTGAAAAATCTTGATCACATTTTCCAACTATGTCCCAGAAGTAACAGTGAAAGAGAATTAACTGGGTAGATCACGAACCAATAATCCATTCTAAAGAAGAACAAGAAAAAATAATTTAATTTTGTACAGCCATTAATGTATTTCTGGACCTTTCAGTCCAATGTATATGTGAATTGTAACTGTTGTGTTGAATTGTTGTTTCTACTGTAAGATGATGGGGAAAATTACTGTTATATTTCTCTACTGTTGTATTGTAACTGTATAAATGTCTTACATGGAAATTACTTGGAAACTTTGCTTTTGTGGAGGGATGGCATAAAATCTAGGAGTGTTCATCAATAATCCGTCAAAAGTTTTGGTGACCATCTTCCCTTATATCGTCTTTCCTTAGCAGCGATATCTTGTTGAAATGGCTCAACATGTTCATTACTCACATCTCCAATATTAGGAAGAAATCCAAATGGGAATGAAGAAAATGTAATTTCAGAGACATATTTCACCCCATAGCCTTGTAACAGTCCAGAATACGTTCCGTCCGTTCCCTGTAATCTTGGACATTGTTTCTCAAAAGATTGTCGAGTTATATTTCAATGCAAGCCAAGCTGCCATCTCAGTATCTGTTAGCAACTGCTGAAAGGTAATTAATTTTTTTATTAATTAATTAATTAATTACGTCAAAAACAGTTAAAATCAGGATGTTTCACCAAGTCAGGGATTTGAGGTCCAGTGAAAATGCCTTTTTTTAATTTTCGCAGTATCAATCGCAGTAAATTAGTAAAAATTGAAAACACGGACCTTCTGTGTCCATTGCTTGCATAAAATCCTTCATAAAGCCTGATTTCAGGTGGAGTGATGGTATCAGTGCATTATCTTTATCAACAAGAGTTTTATTCGACGCATTTTGTTTCACCAGGATTGAAAATTCCTCGCAAAGGCCATTCTTTGACAACATAATGGGTTTTACTTTGCAATTCCCGTGACACAAGAAACAGCAATATTGTGTATAACCAGCTATATTCCTATCACTACAGATTTTCCATTTGTGATTTGAATAATCAGCGTACTTCAGAAATAGCCTCATGTTCTCGTAGGTTTCCTTTAACTTAACGGAATGGGATACTGGCATTGACGGTTTCTCGTTTCGTTATGTAAGAGAATATATTTTAGACTACTCTTTCAGGAATCGCCATTCTTCCAGATTCTGAATGTCCCACATTTTGTAAGCAGCCCATTTATGTTTATAGGACATAGTAAACTCCGACAAAGCGGGCTTGGCTACGTCTCAGAGGCTAGTCCAACTCCTGTGAAGTGTCCTAAACAGTACCTGTTACATACATACTGGACGTTTTCATCTGTTGGCCATACTTTTTTTAATGCATTAAATAAATATACATAGCTGTAATTTCACTGCGTCTTTCTTTCACTTTTGCAAATGGCGCCTCGGATAGTTCATTGTTTCAAACTGAGTCTTCTCCGGCTTCTCTAAAATAAATCGAAATGTTGGGTCTTCTGTTTTCAGGGTATACTCTCTTCTGCATAATACTTAGATTTAAATTTAAAGGGATGTACGCTACCAAGACCCATATTTACTCCACTGACGGCGTCGCTGAGGGTTTCAGTTCTTCCGATAATTCTTCTCTCCTGTGGCATTGTACCTTAGGTCTCATTGTGTTCTTTGCGAGGCATCAACGAGTATTTTCCTTTTAGTAATGTCACAACTTCGAGTTGTCAAGAGGGTTTTTCTTCTCTTTGTATATCTCTATTATAATTTACCTCTATTGATCATTCATTGGAAGGCCAATGCAAGCCGTCACTTTGATCAACTGAAGAGGGAGTATTTAGTGTTGGCGGACGCGTCGACTACTTTGGCCAGCCCCGTGAGTGAAGGACATGTTTCGCCGGGATCGAGGGGCGAACATCGCTCTGCGTGCGATCCAGCGCTGACCAACACGCATGCTTACGAGATTTTACCCCATCAGACCTCCCTCGGCTCGGCACTGCACCAGCCGGGGCAACCCTACGCTCCTGGCTGCTCTCCCGACATGGATGGCAGTGTAGTGCACGTAAGAGGTCAAGGTTGAGGTAGGAACGATAGCGCGCGGTTCGTGACCCATTTGTTAAGAGTTCGTTTTCGGAATTCGTCTGGTTTGATCGGTGAGGCCACGGAAAAGTACCGATCAGAGCAGTTGACCGCTAGCGTTTCCCCCCCGACTGAGGCTGAACTCGCCCTAGACGAGAATCTGGTGTCGACAATCGACACCGCGGTGGCTCGAACTGGCCAGAGACGCCTCAGCGGCAAAGGATGTTCCTGTTTAGGGAAGGGCGAAGAGCTTCCCGGCCTCAGCCCTCAGCTGCGATCAGCGCTGAGTGTGCCACCTTTCCTCGCAGTTCGCCGAATCGTTGGATCGAAGGCGGAACGCGCGTGGCTGTGGGCTCGGCGGAACTGCCGCTCTCTCCGGCGGCGGCGGCGGCGGCGGTGGCGGCGGCGGCGGCTGGCGGCGGCGGCGCTGCCCGGCGTCAGTCGCCCGCGCTCTCCCCGGCTCGAGCAGCCGTCGCCTCCGCGCCGCCCGCCCTCCGCGCGCCGCCGCCACGCGCGCCCACGGAAGCAACGCTGCCCAGCTTCGGCGGTCCTCGCTTAAATACAGAAAGTAGTACATATCCTCGTGCAAGCGACAGAATCAGCCCGCCGAAAAGAGTTTGCAACGTACGGCTACAGATTGCATCATTACCCAGACACCGTCGGCGATCGTCTTGAAGACTCGGGCCGGCGGCGTGTGCGTCCGGCGACTGCGACTGCCCGCCGCCGACTGCGCGGAGCGGCGCGTGGGGCGACCCCGCCCTCGCCGCCCTTGGCATGCCCCGGCGGACGCGCTCAGGCGGCCTCTGACCACAAGGTAGGGGCAGCGGCGCCTTTGCTTCTTCTTCTTCTTCTTCTTCCTCCTCGCGACCTCTGCCACTGGCACTTGCCGTGCGCACCAGGAAGCGTTTTGCTCCCCCGCGGCTGAATGCGCTATGCCGAGACAATGGGAAAGTGGGGAATGAGACGTTAATGGCACCGCGGCCAGCGCGACAGGTGTTTTCGCGAATGACGAGGATAATGACAGTGCAGGTTGCATATTTTGCTAAGAACGGTATTATTTTTATTTTGGTTCCCAAAATATTTTTTCTATCAAGTTTCACTTTTCTTTCTCAGCATTGTTTTAATATAAGATTAAATGTTTCCAGATATACACTAAGAGTAGTATGGAACAATAAAAATATAAATGCTTCATACGTAATATTTAAGAATTTTATTCTCAAGCAATGGAGAATTCTTTAGAGTCTACTTTAGTGATAAACAAGAACAGATATGTAGAAAGGAAAGGACGTCCATTGTACTAAACAAATACATTCAAACGCCCGAAGTAAGGCTTAGTAAACATTCCTCGCACGCTCTCCACACGTAACGTCGTCCTGGTCCGTTTCTGAGCTAAATCGCGTCGCTCACAGCTACACGTGCTATTCCTCTCAACCAGTCAGCCAATGGCTGCGCCTGCTCGAGGCGAAGAAGCAGCGCGCCGCCGACGCCCGCGCGGGGGATCGAACTGCGCGCTCTCTCTTTCGCCCCTCTCTCGCCACGCGCCGCCGCAGGCGCCGCTGCGCAGCCCTCGACCGCGCGCGTCGCTGGGAGCTCGCGCCAGGCTTCGTATTAGAGGCCAAGACTAAAAAAAATGCTAACTACAATTATCTAATTAAGATGGCGTGAAAACTCAATATAGAAACCCTCTCAGTGTCCTCCTACATCTGGTATCTCTTTTTAATTTAATTTGTTTACAACCTAACCACTCCAGACACACATATGAAGTAAACATTATTTTTTCATTTATATAATTACAAAAAAGGTGCAACATAACAAAAAAATACCATATACAAAATGAAAACTAACTCCAATATCTTTAGAGTTATTTGCTGGGAAAATAGAAAATATTCGCTAAATAGTTTTGGAGTTTGACAGATTTTTTCTATTTTACATTTTTATACACTAACAAAAAAATTACCAGTTAGACCACAAAGAAAAGTTTGAAAATTTTGTTAAGGCTTCATGTAACGCCCCTGTCCCCAATATCAAAATATCCATTTGAAACTCACAAATCCTAGAGTTCGTTCAGATCGATCGGGGAATATCATTTTTTCAGAAAAATCGTCTGAAAAGTTTAGGTGCTAAGTGTTGACCACAAACAGAAGAATGGACATACAGATGTTTTACTATGAACAGTTTGAAGTCAGTATCAAGGAACAACAAAATGTCGATTCTGACTACACAAGAGTTCCATGAAGTAATTTACAACACACAGGAGCAATAATTATCCATTTTTCCGATGCCGGTGGTTGTTTGCAAAGGACTGAAGTTCTGTAAGTCGTAAGGTTCTGAATTCTACTCGATGATGCAGAATATTCAATAACGATCTGGTGACTCAAAAGAAGTCACTGTTTGCATGTGAATAGCTAAACCTCTACTGATTGGTCTTTCCCGACATTTCTTTTCACTTGCGACGATTGATTGATTGTTTAGTGATTTCGGGCACGTCAACTACCAGGGTCATTAGTCCCATAAGTGTAATGAATGTTGTTTTTTGCTCGGGAGCTGGCGGTGATCTCTTCCTCTCTGTATGACGAGATCCGGCCTACCGTAGGCGAGCGGGGTTTTCCCCAACCAGGTATCTCCCACCACCGCCCCATCCGGGACAAGCTCTAAGCTCCCGACTGGTCTCACGGTCGTGTGAGTGCTGTAGTGCATGCTAGTGTAAGTGTGTGTAAATAACGGGTGAGGATAGGACAAGGAAGAGGAAAGAAAGATCGCGCGCGATCAGTGGCCCTTTTGTTAGGGTACTGCTCTACTACTTGGTGTTGGTCGAAGAAACCACGTAAAACTACCGATCAGAGCAGCCGACAGCTAGAATTCTCCTCCAGACAGCGACTGAATTCGACCTAGCTGACAAGCTAATGTCGAAAATCCTACTATAATAGGGACTCCAACCTAGAACCTGCCGATTAGAGGGACTTCAGTAACATCAGTTGATGCCCTGAGCCATGGTTATTTTATATTGTCTTGTATTCTATATTGTCACGATTATTTTTTGAGATGAGTAATTTAAGAGAAGAGATTGAGGATTTTGTTTTCATTTCCATATCTAGAATCTAGTTAAACATTCATAGGTTATGCTTATAATATAATGCAACGGAATTTTCGTTAATATTTGTATCAATGAAAAGTTTTCCTTAAGTTAACAGTATTCGGTGATGTTAATTTTATGAGCCTCAGTAAACCCGCGAATCTTTGAATGTAATAATCCGTTGGATATCTCACTCGCTTGATTGTTCTGATTGCAAGGGAAGGAGAGGCGCAGACGAAACAGCAACATTTTGCCATTTTTGTAAGTGACGTATTCTGTAAATTCTGGTAAATGAAATTCCAGATGTCTTATATCTGCCAGCCATAGATTTCATTGAAAAGGAATCCCCATACGGATTTACAACCAATTAGGTCCTTTCTTTAAATATTGTTACACCCTACATTATCGGTCTGAATAATGGAGTCAAAAAACAAATGTCACTGTCACCTGAAATTTTGAGAATCAAATGCAAACTGTGTCACCTGGCGTGCCTTGATATAACTCGCAGAAGAAATATGCCTTTCCTAAAAGTACTTCAAGCACAGTTAAGTAGAGTGCACGGCCTGTAGCGGTTCCCTATGCAGCGTTCCGCAACCGAAGGAAGTGTCTGGAAGACGTCAGTCAGCTTGGTCAACCGGCCGTTGCCTTTATTTGGGACAATGGATCGACGACCACGTCCCAGATGTGCCACATGGGCCGTTGCGATACCCACTCCAGCTACATCTCGCTACGGAACAGGAGAGTTCAATGAATCCGAGCCCGGAGACCAAATGGATACAATCACATGCAAAAAACCTCGTTCGCGTTATTGAGGTGCTATGGTATAGAGCATCAAATGGTTCAGCTTCAACTTGACGAGTTTATGTCGTGCAGTCGTTTGTAGAAGTATGTTCTTTAAAACACCTCTGCGTTGTATTTCGCCGACGAAAACCTTTCATAGAGAAAATAACAGTGTTTCCATTCTAAATTTGCTTAAGAAACTACGAGTAATTATACTCCTTATGAAGAATCAACCACTAATAAATATTTTAAAAATGCATTTGTTTCATGAATTGAGTTTTTCTTTTAATTATGTCCTATTTTTTTCAATTTTTAGTGAAATTGAGAGTAATTTTGTGCGATTAAAAATTATTGGCTTGAAGTATGGGCCGCTATTGCTTTGTTAGTGCCTTCGATATTAAAAAGATCATTCATACAGCATTTATATTCTTGAAACGGGTTCAAACGTTTGGTGGAAAATCAGGTGAGATTTTTTGTTTTTCTAGGTCTATAAAAATTATTTAAACAACAGAAAATGAGGATATTTTTCTATCAGTTGTACTTCATCGTTTAGTAAATTTGAGTGCGACATTTTCTTTCGAAATGGAATTTCGATAGCGAGGGTGAGGGAGAGAAGGCAGAGATTGTGACTAAGGAGACGAGAGTGGTGAGAGGGAAATATGGAGGCGGTTAGGTCAACGTTTAATTTGTAACGGGAAACCGACTAAAATGTTACGAAAATGGAAAGACGTCTCGCCAATTTCTGTTTAAAACTGCATTAACGTTGGGTGGAAAATCTCTTGAATATTGTCTCTTGACTGAGGAGTACAAACTTCAATTGGATGATCTCTTACACTCTCCTCAAATTGCATTCATCGACTCCTCGCCAACTCCACCAATCCCGCTCTCTCGTTTTCTATTCTAGTGGGATTACAGTCTCGACTTGCAGTGGCGATTCGATTGCTTTCAGCTCTTGGGTCCCCGGGCAATACTTCGTCGAAGACCGGTTAGCGATCGTTTTGACAACCTTGTATGTCCTGGCTGCTGAATTACGCTGCAGAAAAACATGATTGGATAAATAGAATCGTTGGTCTTTGAAACGCGGGGTTGCCTGCGCAGCTAAGAGCAAAAACGCCTCCGGCCGTGCAGTCCCGCGACATCAATCAGCGCTCTGCGATTCTCAATCCCCTTTTATTATTTTGTGCAGCCAAACACTAAGCCCGCCTTTTCAACAAACTCTACCCACACCCCTCACTGCCGATGAGTGGGGGGGGGGGGAGGAAGCTCATTTTATCTTTCTGGGAAAGAACGCCTTAAGCATGCTGTTCACGACTGATCTGTGCAACATTGCTTCGGCACATTTTCTTCCCATTCTTTTCGGCAATTACCCTCGCCTCTTCGCCATATTCTGTTCTGAATTGTGGCCCTCGAGTTGTAGCTTAGTATTTTATCTCTGACTGGCGCTTTACTCTTGTGGTTGTAGCATGCCCCACCCAAATTCCGTTGCGTCTCCTACTTGGATTTTAGTTTGAGTTTTTCGCTGAAGACGTCTACAAAGTGTTAAGTCACATAAATGATTGATCTTTATTGATTTACACCCTGTCCATTTTTTATATTGTCCATGGAGTGGTTTGCGTCTCCACGATTTCTTTCAGAGTTTTTGTGTCTCACATTTCTTTCAAAGTTGCATCAGAAGTTCGATGTCTGTGTTATTCTGCGTATCTTACATGGTCGTCTACACGTACAAAGCCTGTGTTTGCCATTCTTCGGTCAGATTTAATGACCTGCCTCATTATTCAGCCATCTTGATGACTGACTACATAATTTGCTTTTTCGACTGTGCTCGGAGACCAATTTGCCTTAGACTTCCTCCTCCTTCCTTTTGTGACACATAATAAAATCTATGTACATCAGCACGAGGGTAGGCGACATGATGGTCTATAGGTAGTTGTCTGTTTTTTCGATATTTATTATTTATTATTATTATTATTATTATTATTATTATTATTATTATTATTATTATTATTATTATTATATTATTATTATTTATTATTATATTATTATTATTATTATTATTATTATTATTATTAATTATTATTATTATTTATTATTATTATTATTATTATTATTATTATTATTGCCTAAATACCAGGCGTTGGCCGATTATTTAAATAAAAAATCAACCTATTAGATAGGAAAATAAATTAATTCCACCTTTTAGTGATAGTGTGAAGTTATTGGTATTTTCATGCGCCCTCTCCAACCATCCCATCCGCTCCGCTTCGTCCCCCCCCCCCCCGTGTTTCGCCTTCACTTTTCCATCTCCTCTGCCCAGACACTCATTAACGCTCGACCCCACCACGACCATGTCCTGCCCACAGCACTGCTCGCCCATCCATAAATACATAAACACACATGTATTGCGTGTTGCATAAAACAATTTATAAACAATTTTTTTCTCTTGCCTCTCAAAATTATTCGCGCAACAGTTGGTTGGCATTGCTCCACGTTTTACAGAGTTACGTAGGGACCATACATAAACATACTATATGCATTTTTATAATAACTATTACATTTATTATTACTTTCTCGCGGTTTCGCAGGTACTTCGTAAGAAGAGAAAGTCATGGAATAATAACGAAAACCAGCGAATTTTTGGCGAAAATCTCTTACTGCCGCACCCTGATGACGAATATGTATTCTATTGAAATGTTTAGTAAATTACTTCCTCTGACACAGGGTGTAGCAAGAATCCATTTTTTGTTGGTCCTAAATTAACTGACGAAATTTTAAAAATTTTCTCAAAATGGCACTCATTGTTTTAATTAAACGTTGTCCTCACGTAAAGGACGCTTAAGAAAATGGTGCAGGTCTCATTACTGTTAAAATCCCTGTTTTTTCGTAAATTGCAAAACTGAATATTTTGGCACTTCCTTACTGCTGCAATATCGAAGATAGAAGAGATTTTTCCTTAATGAAATTGTTACTTTAAGACAGACCTCCATATAAGTTAGTGTTCAATATTTCGAAAACATCTCTAGTTTTCATGTAATTTTGCGCAAAATACAGGTAATTGTAATTTTCTTAATTCTTTTCTCAAGAACGTTCCAATTTTCTTCTTTAAATTTTCTGCTCATATGCAATAAGGGACGGTAAAAATATAGTGCTAGTTCCGTTTCCGGCGAAATCTGTTTTTTCGAAAAATGCAAAAAGTTAACATTTCAAAACTACAAAATTGAATATATAGAGTTTTGCCTCGGACACAGACTTGAAAAAATATCAGAGCTTTAAAAATGATCATGTACAATTAAAAAAAAAAAGAGTGGATTTTGCGTAACTTGTGTTTGAAATTTCTAAAAACAATTTCTCGCTGAAATCGCTCCAATTTTTTTCTTTAAATTTTCTTCTCGTTTGTTTCAAGACAAGACAAACAATATGGTGTCTCATTTTCGGTGATCTCTCAGTATTTTCGAAAGAAACAAAAAACTTTTCAAAACTACAAATTTGAAGATTGCGATTGTTGCTTTAAATAAATCTGCTGAAAATGCTCTTCACATCTTTAAAAAAAGTTCATGTACAATGTTTTGAAAAAACGAGTAGATTTTGCGTAATTTCTGTCTAAAAATTTAAGCTATTTCTAAATTATTTTCTCAAAAACCACTTCACATTTTTTCAATGAATTTTCTCTTCGTGTGTGACAACGGACGGTAAAAAATGTGGTACTACTTCTAACTCTTAGTACTTTTGAAAATTGCGTGTTGTAAATATTGGGTAGAGACAATTACATTTTTAAGCCTCGTGACTGACGGCGAGTTAGCTCGGAGGACGTGAGTTTGCGTCCCGGTGCTCAAAATAATTTTTACTGGTAAAATTTTTGCATATTTGTGTAGCAGTATAATACAGAGGAACGCTTGGAAATTATGCGAGAGAGTGCGTGATGCTTCTGAACCACTAGTTTATACCATTATGTCCGTGGCCCCATATGGCGCTGGGCCGAGCGGAGAAGGGCCACGCGTGGGCCCAGCCGCGAGCCACTCCGCTGAGGAGACGCCTGCGCGGAGCCATAGTGGGCTTCTCCCTCGAGTTCTGCTCCTGCGCACCTGCCATTTCGAACAGTTTCCGAGGGGTTTGAACGTCGCTCTGGGCTGGCGCACGCCTTGCAGTGCGATGCATTTCACAATTCCAGGTCAAAATGAAAGTGGCTTTTGAAATGAATTCCATTAATTATTGCATTGCGTTATTTTATATACTTAGATTTACTATTTCAAAGGCTTAATGACAAAGTCATTGGAGGCTAGTTACATGCCAATCCACAGTACGTATATCGGAATAAACGACACCGACAATGACTTTATTTTTAAAGTTCATTTATTTGACGTTACAATATGATTATAGTATGTGATGTACATTACAACAAAAATACACGATAAAACAAATTTATTATACATTAAAGGACAATTATACTATATTTTATGAACTATTCCTATTTTTCATGATGCAGTATTTTGTTACAGTGTAAGGAACGTTTTCAAAAATTCAATTATTTTAAAATGTCTCTGTAAATGACCATTAATTTAATCTGCAACTGAATTATTTGTCAGTTTATCTTCGTTCATTCATCATGCAACTAAGAATGTCGTAAACAAAATACATATGTCAAGAATAGATATGAATGAGAGCGGGTAGATTATTAATCATTGCACTTGTATTACGTACTTTTATTCATTGGCGATGACCTTTTCTGCTTGCACAACTAGTTTCGAAAGGCCTCAAAAAAAGTTGTTCTTATGCACTGACACCCTTATTATAACTGTCCTCAACTTTACTAACGCAACATGACCTGAAACGGTGATATAATGCAAGAGGCAGAGTCCAAGTATTTGAAAGTGAGTGCATTCATGCTGAAGAGAGAATCACATTAATTGTGAGCCAAAAATTGAATGCAATTAAGCTTTTAAAACTATTAAGTTATTTAAATATTTATAGGGGCAGATTTTGTGGTTTTGTAGTGAGTTTTTAAGACTTTTTGTCAGTTGCAAAACGAACTACGGAATCATGCTTCTTGTGCTTACAATATAATTTCAAAATTCGCGTGATGATAATTCAACATAATATGTGAAACATGTGCTTCTAAAATACGAGACAATTGTGAATAATGTCCATAGTAGGAACGAGCTTTTGTAAAGGTTTAACATATTTACAACATTCGACGAAAGGTCTCAGAATTATAGCTGTAATGGGAAATAACAGAAAATATTTGATAACGGTTGATGAGCAATTAAGCCACGATATGCAGAGGAGGAGGGGTGCTCTTTGACTTCGGTCGGAAACCGGTTGTCCTCCGGGATCGGGACCTCCAGCGGATTCTGACGTAATATTAATGCGATTCGCAAAGAAATTAAGATATTTCTCATGAGACCTCATATTAAAAAATAAGAAAAAATAAATTTTAAGCTGAATTATTACAAGCTGATGTTACTAGATGCTGATCATTTTAAAAAATTCAGACGAGTTTTACTTTTTCCAAGGCGCATTGCCTTAGTTCAAAGAAAATTATAATATTTTTATCAAAATAATTTTAGCTGAAACTTGTGGAAAACAAAAAGAAAATAACATGTCACATTGTTATTACTATATTTTCTTTCTGAGGCAATACAATGTGTTCTTTTCATTGAAATCAACCCCAACTTACCGAATATTATCATATAGCTGCTTATCAACAGGAGTAAAAATATGAACTTCCAAAATGTTGTCCATTTGTAAAGATACCAAAGATTTGAATGTCTTAATTATTTTATATTCGCTATGTTTAGTTTTCCTTTATAACACATTTATAAATAAATTATTACAACTCGACTATTTCGAGCTCGAAATAATAGTTAAATCCAGACACAAGAATTTTCGTACCAACAAATGTCATTGTACAGTGGTAATTTTAAGACATGCTGGTTTACACATATTCTAGATGTGACACAGTTTCTTACGTTTAGTAAAAAATACGAAATCTGAAACTGCGATCTCTGTCATTCGCTTCTGTTGCCACTCTTAGATAGTGTTGAAACATACCCTCTTCTACTTTAGAAGAGAATATGATTATAGCCATGGGAACACACCAGAAAAGAGCGCGCAACCGTATGCAAAACTAATTTGTCATTAATTCACGTTTTCAAGTGTAAGATCCATTTACTTCGTTTGTTCGACAAATAATATATTTCCGTTTTCACAAAAAATGTGCTACCCTTAAAAAAATTAAATGAGGGCGTTTGCCCTTCAACTAGGAAAATGTCTCAATTTACATTCTCATGTTATTTAAATGGGACATTTTTCTTAGTTTTTAAAAATTTAGAAAACTTTCATTATTGAAAAGTAACCTTGAAGCATCTGTAATCGTCACCAAAAACGCCTCTAACGATTGAAATATTTATTCATTTGTTGCCAAAAATTGTAGATTTCGCGTTTATTTGTGTGGAAAATTTAAAACTTTATTTTTTACACATATATTTAAATGAAGAAAATAGAAGAAAACATTTATTGCTAATTGAAATCAAAGGCGGTGTGGCGGACTGGTATGTGGAAAGACGCTACTCTCTAGGACAGGCCTGCACAGCATTTTGCGCTTTCAGTGACCGCGGGAGCTGCGCGCCAGCAACCTGAGTGCAAACCCGGCCGCGTGAATGGGGGGGGGATTATACTCGTTCTAGCAGTGGGGGCCGCCAATGAGAATGCGCCATTCCAGCGGCAGCGCGTAAATTGAAAGAGCAATTGCCAGCATACGACGAAATATTACATAAAGTTCAAGTATCACTATCTTTTATTTCGGAAATTATTGTTGTCGGTATGTGATAATGTGAACTGATATTGAATTAGACATACATATTTGATTTGGATCCAGTATAAAAATTAATATTATAAAAGAGGTATCCTCGTTGGTATCTCTTATTCAGCTTCATAATGATGGAAAATGATGAAAAATACATGAGCTGCCAAACATTACCCTTCTTGGAACTGCCTATATTTCATGGTGCAAATCAATTATTAAATTGTAAATTCTTGTTAGTTAAATTTACATATTTTTTTAAAGAGGCCACGGCTTTAAAATTTGGTTTGAGTTACAATGAACATAAAGTAAAAAATATTTTGAAAATGTCGATAAGTAGCTGTGCATAAATAGTGAAATGTGGCCCTAGTAGCTAGAAATATGGTAGACTGCTCATTTAAATTTTTAACTAAAAATTTTTAATAAGTAGGCAAGTCGTTTCACAGCATGGATCATTGCATTAGACGCGCAGGCATTCAATCAACGCGGCGAGTGGCGTCACCGAGCCCTCTCCGGCCTCGCCCTCCCCCCAAAGCTACCTACCCCCCACCGCTTGCACTTTCGCAGCTCTCGCGGGCAGACGGCTGGCTCGTAAGTGCAGAGTGCCCACGGGAGCAGGCGTTGTGCAGGCGGGCTCTAGGAAGTAATACTTCCACATTTTCTTATTTTTATTCCTTTTTCTTGGAATCCACCCGATGTTGCCAAATCGCACCATGATTTGTGGGCACACACGATAATTTTAAGCTCATGCCACAGGCGTACCATACTACTATAATTGTAGAACCATAATGTTTTCTATGAATTTTTAATAAAATTAATAAGTTAAACATCAATACAAAATTGTATTTTCAATAAAATATAATTTACAAAAAATTAACATAAATTTAATATTAAACTTCTATCAAGGCAAAATTGCAGGCACTTCTCAATGCTTTCTTCTAGCAATAACGTTAGTGGTCGCGAAAATGTTTAATCGCAAATTTAGTTGTCCGTAGTATCCAAAACGTTGACGATATGTGTTCTAGTCGTACTCTGCCTGAAGCCCGTTCCGCCTAGTAAAATAATCTGTAGTAGTATTCGAGTCCTCGTGCCCAGAGTGCGAGGGAAGTGGGAGGGTCGTTGCGTTGGCCAGTGAAGCGTTGCGTTGCCGGGGGGGGCAGGGGGGGCAGCGTTGCGAAGGCGGAGAAATCGCGCGCCCGTTGCGTGCGGGGGGCCCAGCCCCCGCCCAGCCCACGCCCAGCCCACGCCCAGCCGCTTCCATGGCCCATCGCACTCCTCTTCCATATGAGTCTCGAGAGAATAACGTTATCTGTTGGAGCCGATTTTCTTTACACCAAAGATTCCGGAATTTTAGCCAACGCGTTCACATCCAGGATGCCTTATGCGATCTCCTTCTGGAATTTCTTTGCAGTCTCTTTTTGAGATTGAGGGTAAGCTGATGAATCCATATTTCTTCCTCATTCCTCATCTTTACATCATCTTCTTGCGACGTCGAATTGCCGAAAAGAATCATATAATATAAAATCAAAAAATGATGATTTGACCAGTGTCATCGTTTGTTGTGTCATCTTTTTTTACCTCAATGTATTTGAAATAATTTCTAAAATATCTGTCATTTTTGATCAATTTCTAGACAGGTTGAAGCATGAATAAAACAACATAAATCATAAAAAAATGCTTCTAGTCAAAATGACACAAATGTTTCCAAAAAGTAGCACACACCTTTATAAAGAACAAAACATTTAATTCTCTCCAATAACACTGCAATAAATTACATATGTTAACAAAAACAGCCTTCAGAATACTGCAATAATATGGTACTGTAAATACACAGTACAGCACTTCTTTACATACTAAGAATATCAAAATAGTTGCTGTTCCATTATGCAACACGTATGTAGGAAATATTTAAAAGCGAGCTGCCTGTTCCTTGGATTCTTGCTGTTGCGTGACGTCAGCTACACCATACGCAGTGACGCATTGAATATGAGAACTCAGTGTACATGTTCAGTATGAAAATATGAGGAATAACAGTAAAATATTTGCATTTTTCTGTCAAAATCGATCTAACGTATCGTCATCTGTCTCGTGGTCGGAAGCTAAATAGTTTCGATTTCTGCGCGGGTTGGATATCAGCAATATGCAAGGAATAAGCGAAGTGTGTGTAGCGAGAAGGCTCCGATCGTCGACTTCTCTGATACTCAATTGTTTTCAAAACACGCTAGTAAACAAATAAATAAAAAAGCTGTCAATTTAAGGAGTAAAACACACTATATTTGCTGCTTATCTAGGGAAGTGAGGTCATTGAACATTAGGTTCAACAACTGAAAGATTTCGTGATTTGCAGAAGACAAAGTGACACTGGCCGGGGTGATTTGAAGTTTGAAAATTAATTTCTCCTTCCGCTATTTGAATCTATGGACAACATTGATGAAATCTCCAACACATATTGTACTTATCATATACACAATGGATTAAAAATAAACATAATACAACAAAACACATTTTATGACAGCGAATTATTCAACAATTAACGTAGCAAATAATTTCTTAATCCCTTTTGCTTCTTAAGTTTGAATTTTTAACAACTAGCCAGAGACTTGCAACTTGGACCTTCTAATCGCCTCTTAACTGAATGTGTAACGACAATAATTTTAATAATTTGTGGTTTAATGTAAATTAAGACGTTGACAATAAATTGCATGTTAAAGATATCCACTATAATATTGCTGGAAAACAGAGTAGTGAGTACAGTTACGCTAAAGCTATGGATTACTACATCACGATGTGGTTCTTCGCTGGCTTGTATACATACGAGTCAAAATGTTACTTCTGAATGAAAATGTCAGATTCATTCACAACTTTGCATGAAGATACACATTTCAACATGCCTTTGACACGTGGCCTCCATGAAGGCCGTGGTCACTCACGAGAACGGAAAAGTAAACAGAACAATTCGTCCTCCATATTGTCCGGTAATATTAAAGAATGCCAAGGCTACCCAACATACATTCCTAGTCCTCCTTAAATAAGAAAAACTGCCCAATTCATCAAACACATTTTTGTGGAAAGGACAATATTATGAACATGTGATGAGATAAAATATTAAATTAATTTTTTAATTCTTACTCTGTTAAGTGCGCATGTAACGCAATAGTTTTAACATTCCGATTCTTTTTTCCTTCCGGGGGCTTTTCCCAGCTTCAGGGTTTGACCATTTCGGCTATTCACCCCGGATACTCATTAGGCCCCTCATGGGTACCATGTTAACTTTTACACTAGACACTGACACATTTGCGGGATCTTCGTTCTATGGTCAGCAGACTCACAAGGCCTTCCGCGCCAACACGCATGAAAGACAAGGGACAAACAACAAAGTCCGCGGCGGGCCTCGAACCCGCGTGCCTTCAGACCGAGGCGCTGATTCGGCACGCTCTAACCACCTCGGTCATTCAGGTCGGATATTTTTGTAGCAAAGTCTTAAATATTTATTACAAACGAGTAATTTGACGTCAGAAATTCTATCTATAAAATTTACTAATATTTAACTTTTCATAAAACGTTTGAAAATTTCACAACAAGTACGAAAGAAGAGTGCAAGATCCCTTACTGAAATGCAGGGAGTTCCTCTTTTTTCTATGTAATTTTCTCCAAAACTCTTCACCATAAGATGTCTTGAATCTTGCTTTTAAACCAATCAGTAACATAGAGAAGTTTCCAACTTTATTGTACTACAGTAAATACCGTTTAATTTCTTTCTCAAAACGTGTCAAAGTATATGTTTATGTTCCTTGTGCTGAAGGAGTGGACACTGAATTGAACGCAAGTTTCACATTCTAGCCTGCCATCGACTTCAGGAAGCGCCACCTTCGATTTCCCCTCTCGTAACAGTTGCTTGGGCGAGGCCGAGCACCTGGAAGGAAGCTTGTTCTGCTGCAGCCGCCACTGCACCAGGTTGTGACGCAATGGGATCAGCATGGTCAGAGAAGTAGTGATATCCGCAACCCCGGATCGGATTTGTGACATGTGCATTTTTGTATCCTCATTGCATTTTCATGTCTTGCACAATCGATAAACTTAATTGATCGTAATGATGAATGCAAATTCTCACAGAAATATTTTAATTAGCGAGAAAAATATTCAAAAACATTCCTCTTTGAAAAATTAATTTCAAAGTCATGCAGAATATGCCATTGTTTATTTATATTTATTGTAAACGTTCATTACCACACGAGAAAGTATCTCTAAAATTCTCAAGAGTGCGTCGAGCTTCCTTGAAGGCACTGTTAGGTTAAGATTAATGTCAGAGGAAAATTTTGGGTCTCTAAAGAAATACGGTCAATCTGTTTCAAGGAAGGAACGCTGGAGATTATGAATGGAGAAAAATAAAAATTAATTAATCTTGATTTACAAAAAAATTCAATATGTCAAAGGGTGTTTGCTTAAACGGATTCCGTTTTGTCGATGGAAATGAATGTAACATATTTACTATGTTCATTTTGTGTCGATAAAAATATTAGAGATGTGCATTGTCCCCGTCCCTTTTCACTGGAGTCTATATTACGTCATGTCGCATTTCCTTCCTTCAATCCTGCGGTTGCGAATGTACACGCCCGTTAAGTGAGCGATGTCACTTCTGTGTATTTTCCCAGTACTAATAGAGATAAAAAATATATAAGGAAAAACATTTATGTATAATGAACCGAATATTTATTTGGTAACTACAGAAATGGATTAAATGAATCACAAAATAAATGGCATTAATTTCGTATATAATTTCGTCGATGGTAATAGAGTTCAGAATATTTATGATGGCTCTGATTTTTTTAAATCACGTAAGGAAGATTTAATTTCGAGATTTTTTTTAAAAACGCCCATAAACCGAAAAAGTACAAAAATACCTCACTAAATCTCATTTATCCGATTTACGCATCTGGATATTGAGTGCATGGACTCTTAAATGAAAATGTTTCATTGTCACCAATGTCGTTAAAATAATAACAAACTCTCTCCAGTACTCTTGTCCATTTCATTCTGCCGAATCATTTCAGTTCAAACATCTTCCGAATTCATTCTCCAAACAACTAAATTATTTGTGAGAATCAATTTTTGTATTAAAATTTTTAACTTTCTCCTTACATTTTTAACATTACTGCAATATTTACATTCTATTCTAATGACAATTATTCGAATTATACCTTCTTTTATTATTCCAAGACAAAAATATCATAAAGCCGTACAAAGCAATCCAGTAGCACAAAAAAAAGAACCAATTTTGTTCAGGATGACACTTTGCATTTAATATCACTTTCCGAGTCAATCCAGAAAATAAAACCTAAGGCGGAAGCCACACAAAAAACCCGCGCGGGCAGTAAAAATTATTATTTCACGCCGGGAGTTTCCCTCTCAGGGACCGTCCGGGAGTAAAACAACGGAGAGAAGGGACTTGCCAGCCGGGTCACGCACGGCGGGGGGGGGGGCGCACGTCGCGAGGGTTGGGCAAGAGAAACGCCACTCTGCGGCACGCCACGCCACGCCACGCCACGCCATGCCGCGCCGCCTCGCGCGCACAGTGCGACCACACGCCGTTCCTCACACTCAGATGGGTCGAAATAGGTAAAGGTTAGGGTCGATATTTTAATTGCGGTATCAAAAAATGAAGAATAGATAGTTGAAAACATTGACGTTAACGTTACAGAAAATCTGTATCAGACTGGATGAGTTTTAATAAATATACAATTTGTTTACAATGATATTTGAAGTGGTTTCATTATGTTCATTTCAAGAAATCGCACTAAAATGATTTTATTCGAATATTTTTCTTATTCGGGAAACATTACACTTTTTTCCATGCCTGTAGAAACATATCAAATTAATAATTTGCTAGAAATTTCCATTTAAGAACTATTTTCATGAAGAACGTCCATTTTTAATCATTATTGTAAATTGGACATGTCCAATTAAAATCCAATAATAAGTGACGTTTTGAGTATCATTTATTGAAGAGAAAGGCTTTTAACACCTCTTTGAAGTTGTATTACGAATAGGCCCATACAAAAAAATTATAAAAATTATAAATATTTGAAGCTTTTGGAGTACGTGAGCTCTTTTGTCGATTGCCTGAAGGAAATTCTGGTTTCCGTCATTCTCCACCATGTTTCGTTTGTCCCACCTTCACCCCATGAATGGACTTCGATTTTTGAAAAACAATACTTTTTAATAACAGTTATACACAATAGTGATGACAAATATATGACTACGAATGCAATGATCTGAGGCGAAACCTTGTGGTATGGCAAAGCAACAACACTCCCAGATGGTGGAAACTAGCATGCATTTCGCAAACACGTTCTGGGCTTGAATCTCCCACCAAGGGGGCGCCAGACGGGAGCCACGTAAACATGTTCTCTCTTAAAATGTGCAGGATTCAAAATAATTTCAGAGTCCTAAAAACATGTTTTCACCTGATACGTCGTTGCGAAATAATTTTAATAATATTGATAATTAACCTATTTTTAAAATTAAACAATTTTAAATGTTAGCGAGTTTAAATAAAACAATATCTATTTTAAACATTAATTAGGAGATACATAATTAACCATCTTTAAGATGAATTATTTTAAAATTATTTATAAATAAAAACGTACAAATGGATAGTGATGTGTAAATTAAATGCCCGGATATTACCATAATTTTTATTTAAAAAATGTTCCCTCCCCTAAAATATTTCCCGAAGCCAACCTGGCCGTCGTGCGCCCCACTGCGCCGCGCCAGCCGCGCCAAGGCGCCAGCCCAAGCGGCGATCAGGATTCCGGTGCGCCCGCCGCGCTGCCCGGCCTTCGCTTGTCGCGTCCGATGGGCGTTCGCAGCCCCTTCCCTGCGCACCGCTGCGCACGGCATCGGGGAGCGGACTGACGAAGGGGGGGGGGGACGCCCCGAGGGTTGGTTCCCCTCACCTACATTCATTTGTTCCTGCCAAAGACGCAATACATCAGTTTCCAAGGATTTCATTTATTATTTTTAAACTGTGAAGTATTCAAACGAAAGAATTCAAATCAAAGAAATTGGAAAAGAAGTCTTGGGCTGGTGGTAATGAAAATGTGCACTGGTCCAGTTGCGATGGATGTTAGGCCTTTTGAGAAGATATTAGTCTACTTGTAGGAACTGTCCGGGGCTTATGTGTGTATAAAACATTCTCACGTTTTCGAATTTCTTCTGAAGGTAATGGACATATCTCTGTAGTGAACACATACCCTCTACACGACAAATACTTGTGCTGCACCTTTCAGAATAGGAAAGAGAGACAAACCTAGGGGATTTAGGGGTTTTTATCGATTCTTATAAACTCATGAAGAGAAAATTTAATTGAAGGAGTTGGAACAGTAACAAGAAAAGCCACACCAACACAAAGATTTCCTCTTTTAATATTAATATCTCATCATTCTCCACCAAGCGTCTCACTGTGGTTTAATGTCAAAAATATTTTTGCCGATTAACAAAAATGTCACTTTTGAAACCATAAGGCTGAAAATGATTTTATGTTCAAAATTTCAAACTTTCTTAAAACTCGCACTGTAAAATGAACGTAGAACGTAATATTAAATTTTTTCAATGATCATTCAATTTTATCTTTGAATTATTTCACTGTATAAAAACTATATCCAATTTGTTGTACTAAAAAACAGTTTATACCTATAATTGGGCAGTGAAATTTCAAAAAAAGAAGTAATGTAACTTACGGTGAAGATTAACATACAATGTAGGCTTTCACGGCCGGTTTCTACATCATAATTAGTCAATTTGCAGGCAAAACGTTTGGACAAGTCTCTGTTGGACCACGGCCTTCAAACCCGGAAATAACTTATTATGATTACGGTGAAGAGTTCAGCGCTGTTTGAGGAACCGCTCTGTAGTTGGCTCTGGCAAATTAAACCTCCACCTTGCAATTCACCCGTTCTTTGCGTTCCATTGATTAGTAATTCCGGGCGCATCCGGACTGCTAAGATTATTAGTCCCGTAAGTGTGGTGCGTGTGTTTTGCTTGGGAGCTGGTGGTGATCTTCCCCGCTGGATGGTGAGATTCGGCGCCGACCTACTGTCCGCTAGTGGGGTTTTCCCGAACCAGGTGTCTCCCACCAGCTGGGATACGCTCTAAGCTCCCTACTGGTCTCCCGGCATGCCTGGTAGTGTAGGTAGTGTAAGTGAAGGTGTGTGTAAGGGGTAGAACAGGACAAGGAACGGGAAGGAATGATCCGCGATCTTTTGTTAGGATACTAGGATTCGCCTGGTGTTGGTCGGACAAATCACGGAAACTACCGATCAGAGCAGCCGGCCGCTAGAATTCTCCTCCAGACAGCGACACATCTCGACTTGGCAATCTACCTAATATCGAAAATTCTGCCACCGTCGGGACTCGAACCTAAGACCTCCCGGCCAGAGGCACATCAGTGTTATCAGTTGGTGGCCTGTGCCACTTCTCCTGGTATTTGCATTCGGCATAAGCTATTTAAACCCGTGATTCGACCATCGTTAACGACTTGTACCAAACGATCTCTGCCATTGCGGCAACGTCCTGCATACCTTCCGCTTTTCTCCTGCTATCGCCTTCACTGCGCTCGTGATATTTCCGCCATCTTCGTTTTTTCAGTGCATTTACCCTAGCGGCAAACCCCTCCACCTTCAGATTGTGCGAATCATGATACGCACCACGGGTGTCGCTGGTCGAGAACGGTGCGAATTGCCGCAGCATTTTCAAGTACATCCAGTGATTTTATTCCAAATTCATTATTGTATAGTAAAGACACGTTCTGTGTAATCAAATTAAAATATTAATCAACTTATTCGGTATTTAACATTATAGCTGCGAAACGATAACATGGTGTTCACAAAAATGTTTCGCAGCATTCATTAATCAAAAAGAGAAAAATTCGTAGACCAAACACATTATGAAGAGGATACGAACTCTCAGACAAATGTAGGGTTGAAATAGCTCCATATTGCATAAGTCAACAGAATGATATGTGACTATTTTTTCGGGTTGAATAGTTTCGGGAGTTTATTTTCAAAGTATATTATTGAATTCATGAATAGGTGGGATACGTCTTGATCATCTTAGTCTACTGCGTAATTAACTACATTAGAAACAGTCGTGGCCCAAACTAAAATTCCGCGGAGGTTCCGCTTTTAAATTACTTCTTTGATGTACCCTTCTACGCGCCTGAGACGCCAGAATTTCCGACAACTGTTATACTTTGTACGATGATAATAAAAAAAATGTAGTAGTATAATAGGATACTTACTTCCAGGAGTACGTTTCTATATCTGCATCACGCCAAACGTTTTCGCCAGCCCATCACGACGGAGTAAAATCACCGTTTAAGGCAGATTTCACTTAACCTAAAAGAGTTTTTCATATTTCTCTATGAAATATTAAGAGGTAAATTTCCCCTGGTTCTGTCAGACAATTTTTGAAAATTTATTATGAAATATTCTTGGAATGACGTTCTCCAAATTTTAATCTTCGTTTATTTGGCAAGGTTTCTCTAATGTGCAATCTTCATTGCGGGTCATTGCTGACAAATAGCGTAAGCGTGTCATAGTGAACTATAAAAAGAAGATAATCACTATCTGTTGCACCCGACCCATGAAGGGGGCACTTCCCTTCTGACAGCTATTCCACGAAGTGTTTGCAAGAACGTTTTCCTACAAATAGAATATTAGTATTCTTGTTTACACAGGGGTCGTTAGGGTTGAGGCAACAACATTTTTTGTGAACGTTTGTTGACATCACAAATGGGCTTATTCTTGGGTTTAATGAGTCAATCAATTTCAAAAGTTAATTCATATCAAACTCATGCACAGAACGTACTATCACTGAACAATTAATTCTTTAGAAACAATGTATATTTTTTTCTTCACAATTACCCTGTTTACTATCCTGTAAACCTACACATTTACGAAGTAATATACGTAGTTTAGGGAACATTATGCAATACTGCGGAAGATCGATTTCGAGATTTCAACGGAAATACACGTTTTGGGTGCCCTAATACCGAAAAAGTGTTTTTCAAAATTCTTCAATTTAAAGAATGGTTCCGTCTGTGTCTGTGCGTCTGTGCATCTGTCTGAGAACACTATTACCACCTAAACCATGCGTAGGTTTTTTCCAAACTGTCCATCTGGCTCGAGTCGAAGCTTTGAGATTTTAAGAAACCTTGTATATTTTGGGGGTACTTTATATGAGGCCTCCGAACATATTCAAAAATTGCTCAAAAACGGCTCCAAATTTTTCCTTTAAATTTCTTGTAAGAATGGAGCAAAATGCACTTATAGAGGTGGCATGGATTTTCACAAAATTTCAATTTTCAAATTTTCAATTTTCGAAAATTTTGGAACTTTGAAATTTTTCGGACGATAGAAATTTTTTCTTCAAATAAAATTGTTCTTCTTAATGAGTTCTTTCATTAAAGTCACGTAAATTGTTTTGAAAATTTTAGCAGTTTTCGCGCAATATTGCGAGCAATATGTGCAATATTAAAAAAATACAAAAACAAGACTTTCTCAAAAAAGCTGTTTCAATTTTTTCCTTTAAACGTTTGGTAGGGATAGTTCTAAATGTACTCTGAGAACACAAACGCCATGTTGCTCAATTTTTTTTGTTTTTTCAAAAATTACAAAAATGTACTTTTTACTTGTCTTTCACTTTGTTTTTATTTACATTAGCGGCGATTTGTTTACATTATTGTATTTATGAGTATATGTGCTTTAAATAATGTCATATAGAGTTTCTCGAAAACGCAACAATTTTCTGTGGTCAAGACTGGCTCAATATTCCGAATTTTCAGGAACACTCAAACGCCATTTTATCATTAATGGCTCGAAATTTTTTCTTCAAATTTTTCGAACGGATAGTGCTAATTCCACTCTTTAATATGACGCAAAGTTCTTTTCGGGGTGTTCTTTTGTTTTTTCAAAAAATTCACAAATGTAATTTGTTTGAAAGATCTCTCACGCTATTAATATACCCACTTGCAACAACTTGTAAACACTATTGTGCTTGTGAATTAATATGCTTCAAATGACTTCTAAATAAGTTTTTCGAAAACTCAAAAATTTTATGTGAAAAAGAGCTCCAACTTTCGAATGTACGGTAGTAGCTTAGTACAGAAGTAGCTTAAACAGTTTCTTAGAAACGTCCCCAATTTTTTTCAAGAAAATTGCCATTTAGGACTAGGTTGTACTGTAATTCAATATTATTAAAATAATATTTCAGTTATACTATTAGGAAACCAAAAAATTAAGAAAATGTTTAAAAAATGTACTTTGGACGGCGAGAAATGGCAGCTGGCAAGAGTATGTGGCAAGTCCGAGTATCTAGCCGAAGCCAAAGGAAATATAAAACTAATACGGGAAAGTCTGTGCCAGTCTGAGCCAGCTGTGGAGGTGTCTCGCGGGTGGGGGATACCTGACTGGAGAAATACCCGTAAGCCAGCGTGCGCTCGATATCACAACCAGCGGTGGAAGATCACTGTTACTTCTCGGGATAAACCACGCATTACAATTACGGGATTAATAACCTTAGCAGTTGACGCTCCCGGAAACACGAACTAATTAATCAATCACAAACTGTCCGATAAAGGGTTCCTTGCCTTGACTACCAAGATCAATGGACACGTTTAAGACAAATATTGCCACTCAGTGAAAGTGACTTATCCGCATCTGAAGTTTTATAGTACAGGATCACGCGTATTATGTTTCTCAAATTATTTCTGCGGCAAAGGAAACAACCTCAATAACCCAAAAGTATCCGGCTCGGCATTCCATCTAATCGATGGTAAGAAATTAATCGAAAAAGAGAATATCACCGTCGGGGGTCTCCGGGAAGTAAATGAAATTTCATTTATTTGAAAAAGCTCAGAAGCATTTACCGATAGATGCACTCTATTCTATTTTTTTCGCTATTAAATTCATTATGCTAGTTGTGAATTTGGCACATATACTATACTTGATGTAACTTGACATCTGGTTGCACTCATAAAAGACCGCTCAGACAAAAGACACACAGAGAGAAAGAGAGAAACCATACCCAGCTTGATAATCAAATCCACGAGCTTTTCGACCGAAGCATTCAGTCAGTATGTTCTTACCAGTACAACCATTTAGAGAGGTGACTATAGTATGACATTTCTTTTCTGGGCAGTATTTTTCTTCATTCTGATGCATATAACTAAGCCTTATAAGAGAATGATTTGAAGTACATATGATTATGTTGATACGATATGAATGATGATGAAGCAGGGAACTCCCGAAGGAACGTGGGAATTTCAGTCTCGTTGTTCCCCAGCAACTCCATATGGGGTGGACCGGGCTTTGAGCCACAACATCACGAAGGCGGAAGGAGCGCTTGCGACCACACTTTCTTTCTTCTGCGCTGTCCTTCGCTCCGTTTAAAGAAGATATTCTTCCATCATTCCCAAGATTACAAGAAAGCTTATGTTCGTTCATTCCAAAACCGCTACTGCCCTCCTCTTCCTTCCTCGGTCACTTCCTCTTTCCAGCTTCCCCGCGCCGGCTTCTATTGAGGGGAAGGAGGTTAAAAAAGAGCGATACCAATTTTGAATAGTACCGAGGTGTAGAAAAGTCAAAGAAGTAGAAGTACGAGAACGCAAGACGAGGTAATTTTGGGCATTAGAGATCAGCGGCTCCAATTATCAAGCTAAGCATGTTTCCTGCTAGCTGCTCATCTAATTTCGCGGCCACGAGGCGCCCCTGGCCTCGCCCGTGCGCGCTCCCGCCCAACCACACAAAGGCGGCAGGCGACAGGCGGAAGCCGCATCGGCCGGCCGTCATTGTGTGGGATTCGCGGGGGCCGGGGCCGCGCCTCGCCCCGCGCGCGCCTGCCCTCGGCAAACAGGCACGGCCCGCCTTCCCCTCTGGGTGCAGGCTCTCCATGGACCGAAATGGGTTCGCGGCAGATTTGCTCAGAATGGCCCCGTTTCCCCAGTCATCTCATCATAACTCTATGTGGAGCAAATGATCAAAGTGCGTGCTCTTTCAACGAACTTCGTGCAAGAGGATGTTTACTCAAAATGTTAACAGTGGCCCCATTGTGGGCGGAGGCGTTCGCGAGTGCGGGATGATGTAAATGAGTAAGTACAATTTGGAGTTAACGCCTCCTTGCACAAGCTCTTATGACGTTATTCATTTCGATCAGTTTCTCCAAATGTAATATTAACTATAATCAAATTGAGAATTAATCCGTATATCTCAGGTATGACCAAGTACGCGTATGTACTGAGTCATTATTATGGGTGGGTTTGAAGACCTAAAGCCTCAAAACAATCTCTTCCGGTTGTGGGGAGCGCCATTACAATGTCGCACAGTGCTCAGGCGACTCCCAAGACGAGCGGCATGCAACAACGCGAACATTCCATCAGCGACCTCTAAACAGCGCTGCCGAATGCAAGCGACGGACCCGGCGGGGCCGGCCGCCGCCCTTCCCTTCGCATCGCTCGTCACCTCAGCACGTGCACGTGCTGACTCCCACTCGCAAGTAATTCACTGGCACCGGAAGTCCAGACCGTGGCAATGGTCCACTGAGGTAACATTGCCGGAGGAGAGAGCCACAAGCGGAAGTGTAAGATGATGCTGTTCCAGCCTGAGGTACAACAAGCACTCTAGTACATCCGGAACTACTGCCCCTTAGCAGTTGACGCAGCAAACGCTCGCTCACTCCAGCGCCAGGCGATCTCAGCGCCGCTTCCTGCAAGCCTCGTCCGCCGCTGGCGCGTGCCCGTGCCCGTGCCCACCAAGCCCGCACGCCCACGCCGCCGCTCCTTACACGGCGCCTCGCGCGCGCACCCGAAAACGCGCGGCGACTGTCGCTTCTTGCAGAGGAAGGGCGTGAGTCACGGCATCGGTGAAGGTTGACTCACAACGTTATCACGTCGGGAGATGTTACATGCTCAGGAAGTTCTCACATAATCCGTATTTTTAGTCTCCAAACGGAAGACTCTCACTAGTTTGGAATTTCATGAGTAAGTACTCCTAGAAGGTAAATTTCTAATTCGGAATCATCCCAAGAAATTATTCAATGTCGCAGATATGAATGATAAGAAACGTATCAAGGATTTACAGTTTACGCTGACAATTCTCTGGATTTATTCTTCAGACGTTACCAGATTAAGCCATTCTCAAACAGAATCCTGAAATGTACCAAGGAAAATTAGTTTCCCAGATTGCGCCATTAACCATTACGTCCCTGGTTATCAATCAATCTGTGCATCTTTTTTATTCCATATATGGCAATCTATCGATATGAATCTATCGAGAAGCATAATTTCGAGATTAATTTTTTTGGTAAAATGTTCGGTACTTTACAAACATGTCCAAAGGAAAGATTTTATATTACTTTCACAATGAGTTCAAAGTGCAGAACTGAAATGTTCGAGAACATTCTTAAAGGTAAATATTTACATTCAAAAAGTTGCCTCCTCGCGCCCGGTAAACAGTTGCGTTTTGACACTTTCTCTCGCGGCCCGGAGTCGCTCCACCCTGTGCTTGCGTCTTCTTCCGGAGAATGACGCTTAGTGAAACTTAAACGAGGTCTCACATGCCTATTGACGTTCGAAGGCTACTGTAGCAAATCTGACAGCGAAGCAAACATATGCTTTGCCGCGGCGTCAAAAGAAATCGGGTTGATGAACTATTACTGCAAACCAGCCGCTCAGTGCGTCCGACCTGGCCCTGGCCCGCGCTGCGTTGAGAGCTTCCAACCGGTCGGATGGGTCCTGAAAAGCGGCTTCACGTTCTTAACGCTTCGTTAAAAGTGCTCCCGCCATCTTCTTCAAGAACAGCTGCCTCGTAATGTTCACCAGTTTCACTCTCTACACGACTTATTCCGCCTGGTCCCGGATATTTTTCCTCACATTCTGTAAAACGTTATCAGAAATTTGACGAAAGACAGTAGAAATGTGTAGAATTAGACTGCTGAAAAAAATATTACTCTTTACATTCTGACAGACACCAATAAATTGCTTCATGCAAATTCCACATGGAAATATTTCAGCTAATCTGTATGGGTAACTGTAACTTGAATACCTACGTATAGGATTTTAAGCCATTCATGACTTACTATTAAGTCGATAATGTATGTACTATGTAGGCATGTATTTGACATTTAGGGTCGGATTAATCAGACTTCCACCAGCTAGCGGTGTTCCCAGCCACGGGTCCTGTCTTTATTACCCGCGATTGGGGATAAGGGAGACGAATGGTGAGAATGGCGTATTTACATCGCCGTAGCCAGCGTCTTTGACCTGCCTCAGCCTGTTTGTCACACAGCTATAGGAGCTAAAGCGATTTGTATTAAAAAGCTACAGTTTCATTTTTACCCCGGCCGGGAATCAAACTCGGCACCGCAGAAAGCTAGCAAGCGGTCCCTAAGTCACCCAGGGACTTAATTCGATAATGATATTGTAAATGAATGATAAATCTTTTTAATTATTGTCTTAAACAAACAGGAATTTCTCATTTCACTGCAATCCAGTTATCAGTAATTACAAGATGTTATTAATGTTTTGTTACAAAAGCACGATTCATTAAATCCAGAACGGTTAAATTTTAGAGAGAAAGAAATACAATATTGACGTATCTCTTCTTTTGGGCTACCTACTATGCCTTTTTTTCGCAAATATCTCGATTACAAATAAAAGAAATATAATATAATATAGTTGGTTGTATTTCTTGGGTTCGTATTTACAATAAATTCAGACAATATCATGGTATTTTGTCAAATCATGCCCATATTTACGACAGTAGTTACAGTAGAAAGTACAGTATAAGTGTCATTATTAACAGTATTTACATTATTAACAGTAGAAAGTACTTTTGACGTTGAACTCTTTCACGAGCAATGGTAAATCACTCGTGTCCTAATAGTACTTATGCATAAAGCCTAGATTCCTAAAATTATTACTTCATAATAAGGCGACAGTCTTGTCCATGAAGGTTGGTTTCATCTTAACAACTGAATACATTTATTTTTACTTGTTCGCATTTACTTCGTTAGAAGAGAGAGTATTGTAATCGTGCGGCAGAAGCCGGTGTATTTTCGTCAGAAAAATCATATTGTCGAGCCCTGGTAACGAAAAAGTGGATAAATCATGTTGCCATATAGAGTAAATTACTAGCCAAAATCCATGTTTTGGGGATTCTTGACACCGAACAATGGATTGACGGCAAAATGGCTGACCGTCTATGGGCAACCCTATTGCCTAAACCGTTCAGTCGATTTTCTCCAAGATTGATATTCCTCGATCGATCTAAACAAACTTGAGTGCGCGTTTGAAAATGAGACCGTTTCCATTGCGTAGAGAAGATACGCGCGGAGTATTAACTTGAAGGATCGGAGTTCAAGTCTCGGCGCGGAAAAAGTTGCTGGTTGAAAAGACTTTTGCAGGTTCATGTAGTAGTATAATATGGTGGAGCAGTTCGAAATAATGCGAGAAAGTCGGTGTTGTTGTACAACCACAAATTTATAACTGCGTTAAATGCCTTGTAAGGTGTTTACGTTCAAAAGCCTTCGCATTTTGTCAATTCATCCACCACTAGAGTCATAAGAGAGTCAGATCAAAGTCCAAGGAACAAGGAAATGTCACTGCGGAAAGAAAACTAATCATGCCTATGTAGTACCTGAATAATTCAAACCTTGTATTGGCCACGTATCATGTACAGCTGCAGTCGTTAAACCGACGTCATTGATTCTATTTAGCACAGCCACTAACGGGGCCAAGCGGTGTCTCGGACTTGGGTTAAGTTGTACGTGTGGTTAGCACATATACATCCCTAGCCCGAATTTTGAATATTCGTATATTCAAGTTTGTTACAGAAATATTCATTTAATTGAAAATATTTCCATAATTAAATGAATCCCATAATCACCAGTCATATCCATAATTCTCAGTCATACTATCTTCCTATCAGAAGTCACAATTAAGATGTTTAGGCCTAATGAAAGTATTTATTTTAAAACTTACAGGAGAAGACATTTTCCTTGTGCACACTGCAAAAGATCAAAACAAATGTGACACGAAGGAAGGCAGAGAGAGCGCCACTCGCAGTGATGCACCGAAAGGAATTTCGGCAGACGGGCGTCGGAACAGCTCAAAGGTCGTGCTCGCTGCGAGTCCACCAGTCGCGGCTTCTCCCATTCGCTGTTGCTGTTTGGGCGGGCGACGTCTATTGTCTTCTCTGAGCGGACTGTGTAATAAATGGTATGCTCTGTACAAGCACTACTTTCAATCCACTGCATGCGTTATACCACTGATCATTAGCATGATGTAAGAAGTGAGATTATCTCGTGTCTTCATTTACGTTGCATAATATAATTGACATTTGATGAGGAGTCTGTGAAATATTCTTTTGGGATAAACGAATGTGAAATATTGTGTTCAATGGACATTTCGAAACACTCACTTTATGATGCGGTGATTAAATTCTTTGTGGGGATTTAATACAGGCATGCGGCCAGTATTTCTACTCATAAAGCTAAATGAATGATCGAGGACTAAGAATACAAGGACTAAGTTTTGGCACTTCCTTTCCTCAATATATACGTGTTTAGTTCATCAAATTTAAAAAAATATAAACACTAATATATTCGCTAGATTGAAATAGTTTTAAATTTCATTTATTCTACGATTATTAACAAAATCACTCCATCACAATTCTACGAGCACAAGTTGCATTCTTGCCCTTGCTCATGGGTTCAGCACCGGCGATGGTGTAACGGTTAGGGCATCGGACCGTTGTATCTAAGCGGGTTCAAACTCGATCGAAGCCGTGGATATCTAAGGGCGAAAAAATCATTCGTACGCCTTCCTACGGAGGGGAAGTAAAGCCGACTGTCCCATGTTTGTAGATTTAACTACATGTAAAAGATCCTCAAGCCTAAATGACACCTCTAAACTAAACTCTCCTGTTTAGTCGCCCAAGAAGTACTTCCCTTCTCCGCCAGGTGGTAAAAGGAGCGTAGCGAAATTTCGTGGTCAGACGGAAGAGCGGCCTGATAGTCCGAGTCTCGCCACGTAAAATAAGGCATTCAATTCACTTCAAGATATTCTCTCTGTTTCGGACCCGTGGAAACTGTTCAAGAGGAGTAAACATCAAAAGAACACAACAATCGCGTCAACAAAAGTTTGTTTCCTTTATTTCCACAAAGTAAAAGAAATACTTCGGAACTAATGAAAACAAGAAAACCTACATCGAAATGGGCGCAAAACGTCTTTGAAGCCTGGAAATAATTGTTTCACATGCACTACGTAGCAGAAAATGAAGAAGTAGCGGCTTGCGTCATTCTTCAATATTCCTCCATCAACCGCGCTTGTGTCGGGGGCGTCGGGGGCGTTGGGGGCGTCGAGGGCGTCGGGGGCGTCGTCGGGGGTGTCGGGGGCGTCGAGGCGTCGGGGGCGTCGGGGCGTCCGGGGTCGTCGGGGACGTCGGGGGCGTCGGGGTGCGTGGGGTCGTCGGGACGTCGGGGCGTCGGGGGCGTCGGGGGCGTCGGGGGCGTCGGGATGACGGGGGCGTCGAGGGCGTCGGGGGCGTCGGGGGGTCGGGGGCGGTCGGGTGAGCGTTCGGGGGCGTTGGGGGCGTCGGGGCGTCGGGGAGTCGGGGTGTCGGGGGCGTCGGATGGCGTGGGGGCGTCGGGGCGTGGGGCGTCGGGACGTCTGGGGCGTCGGGGCGTTGGGGGCGTGCGAAGGGCGTCGGGGGCGTCGGGGGCGTCGGGGGTGTCGGGCGTCGGAGGCCGTCGGGGGCGTCGGGGGCGTCGGGGGCGTTCGGGGGCGTCGGGGTCGTCGGGGCGTCGGGGACGTCCGGGGCGTCGGGGGCGTCGGGGGTGTGGGGCGTCGGAGGCGTCGGGGGCGTCGGGGCGTCGGGGGCGTCCGGGGGCGCCGGGGCGTCAGGGGAGCGTCGGGGTATCGCGGGGCGTCGATGGCGTCCCGGGGCGGTCGGGGGCGTCGGGGGCGTCGGGGGCGTTGGGTGGCGTCGAGGGCGTCGGGGGGCGTCGGGGTCGTCGGGACGGTCGGGCGTCGGGGGCGTCGGGGGCGTCAAGGGGAGCGTCGGGGATGACGGGGCGTCGAGGGCGTCGGGGCGTCGGGGGCGTCGGGGGCGTCGGGGGCGTCGGGGCGTCGGGGGCGTCGGGCGTTGGGGCGTCGAGGCGTCCGGGGGAGTCCGGGGTGTCCGGGGGCGTCGAGGCCGTCGGGGGCGTCGGGGGCGTCGGGGGCGTCGGGGCGTCGGGTCGTCGGGGGACGTCGGGGCGTCCGGGGGCGTTGGGGCGTCGAGGGCGTCGGGGGCGTCCGGGGGCGTCGGGGGCGTCGGGGCGTCGGGGAGGCGTCGGGGACCGTTCGGGGGCGTCGGGGGCGTCGGGGGCGTTCGGGGCGTCGGGGTTCGTCCGGGGGGCGTTCAGGGGAGCCGTCGGATGAAACGGGGAGCGTCGAGGCGTCGGGGCGTCGGGGGCGTCGGGGGCGTCGGGGTCGTCGGGGACGTCGGGGGCGTCGGGGGCGTCGGGGGCGTCCAGGGGGCGTCGGGATGAAGGGGGCGTCGAAGGCGTCGGGGGCGTCGGGGGCGTCGGGGGCGTCGGGGGCGTCGGGGCGTTGGGGGCGTCGAGGCGTCACGGGGAGTCGGGGTGTCGGGGGTCGGAGGCTCGGGGGCGTCGTGGGGCGTCGGGGCGTCCGGGGCGTCGGGGCGTCGGGGGCGTCGGGGGTCGGGACGTCAGGGGGTCGGGGGCGTTGGGGGCTTCGAGGGCGTCGGGGGCTTGGGGGCGATCGGGGGCGTCCGGGGGCGAGGTCGGGGGGCGTCGGGGCGTCGGGGGGCGTCGGGGCGTCGGGCGTCGGGGGCGTCGGGGGGTGTCGGGGCGTCGAGGCGTCGGGGGCGTCGGGGCGTCGGGGGCGTCGGGGCGTCGGGGCGCCGGGGGCTTCAGGGAGCGTCGGGGATGACGGGGGCGTCGAGGGCTCTGTGGGCGTCGGGGGCGTCGGGGGCCGTTGGGGGGCGTCGAGGGCGTCGGGGGCGTCGGGGGTGTCCGGGGGCGTCGGAAGGCGTCGGGCGTCGGGGCGTCGGGGCGTCGGGCGTCGGGGGCGCCGGGGGCGTCAGGGGAGCGTCGGGATGAGGGGGCGTCGAAGGGGGCGTCGGGGCGTCGGGCTCGGGGGCGTTGGGGCGTCGAGGGCGTCGGGGGCGTCGGGGGGTTGTCGGGGGCGTCGGAGGCGTCCGGGGCGTCGGGGGCGTCGGGTCGTCGGGACGTTCCGGGGGCGTCGGGGTGTCGGGCGTCGGGGGCGTCGGGGGCGTCGGGGGCGTCGGGGGCGCGGGGGCGTTGGGGGGTCGAGGGCGTCGGGGGCGTCGGGGGTGTCGGGGGCGTCCGGAGGCGTCGGGGGGCGCCTTGCCGCGCCTGCACCTATCTGCGTCGCGGTTGGCACGCAGATTGCGCCAGTCTTGCGGCGCGACTTCTCGGGAATGAGTCAGGGGAGCGGCTTCACTGTCCTGGGCCACTTGGCGCCGGGCAGCGGCGGGGGGGGGGAGGGGCAGGGGCGTCAACAAGAACACTTAACATACAGGTATAGACACTATATTTGTACACACTATGCCTGAAATAAAATTTGGAAACAATATAATTAATATATATATTGGATATATAAAGCTTATAATCAAATAATAATCATATAAATGTTAAAAAAGAATGCCCCCTTACCTAGAAAAAATGTCCTCCTCCTAGTTTAGTGGATCATAAGGAAGAGGAATAGATTAGCCTGTTAAACCAAACAAAATTGTTTAAAATGATTAAAAAGATCTAATTGTTAATGCCATTCTCAACAACTCTGCTGACAAAGATGGCAACTGTCACTGACTATACTTTTTAATTTTGCGGCGAACGGAGCTACCACGGCAGCTTGGCCAATGCGTCGGCAACTTCCGCCCATAAACTAGTAAATGTCTACTGTCTTTTCCTCTGTCTACTTACACGTCGGTAATTGCGTTGTGGTCGGTCAGGCGAAATGCACTCAGCGATTTGTTTTGTAGTGTGAATATGAATAACATACGAACGACTGTAGTATCGCGCATAAAATGTTTACGTGAGACGCGTCTTCCTGAAATACGTAATGTGATGCGGTGGAGAAGAATGCTCAGTGTACAGGAACCTCCAGCGTTTAAGAATGTTTAGAAGTTTTCTACATGTATGGGAGAAGAATGAAATTACATAAAATTCATTATGAGCTACCCAATGCTTCTTGTTATTGGGTGTCATGCCTATTGCGAGGTCCGGGTATTATTTCTCTTCAATTACATTATTGAGGTTACTTGGCCTATAAAATGTAGGGTTGCGCAAACAACAATAAATTTATGGCACATCCGATGAATTTATTACATTTACTAATTTTCATAATCACGGAATTAACATTTATTTGTGAAATTATGTAGAATTTCATATTCTTTTAGATTTTTCATGCGAACACGTTCGGTTAAGGAAACGGTGACCATTTGAATGAAGTAAGCTGCAGTATGAATAGAAAATACGATATGAAAACGTCTTTATGCACCTCGAACGTGAATGTAGTCCTCAAGTGCGTAGAAGTGCTTTCGGCGACTGTAACGTATTAGCCAGCGTGCCTCATGGCATCTTATTTTGGGGACGCTTGTTTGCGGATTAGTCTGCCACAAGGAAGGTTAGGGTTTTCCGTAAAGGGAAGAACGCGAAGACGGGGAGACACAAGGCTTGGGTGTCTTCCGGGGCTTTAATAGAGCTTTCAACTGTTATAAACAAGCTGAGGGGGTGGCGTGACGTAGGAGGTTCACGTGGGCTCGCCTATATAACAGAGTGTACGGAGCCAGTAGCAGGTTCTGGAGAACAGTGGGAGAACCTCGTGCGGTGTGCACAAACTTGGCCGCCAAGAACCGGTGCCAATATGCGAGCCAGGCTCGCGAGGCTGGGAGTTCATTATTGACGAAGCCTGCGGACTTTATGTCCTTGGTGACTGCGGTCACGGGGGAGCGATGCTGTGTGCGTGCTCCGGAGGTGCAGAGTGGTTTTGAGTGCCACGATTCACGGCCGATACCTACTCAATCGGATAGAATCGCTCCCTGCGATCAGGAGGAAAACCAGCCGTTGGTGCGGCCAGAACGGACTTTGTGTCCCAGCGTGACATCCGGTCACGGAAGCTAGGCTTTTGCGCGCCTTCAAAGTAGGCAGTGGCGAATGCCACAATCAAAAACAATAATTCAATCGGGGGTTTTTGGATCGGCTCCCGCGATCGGGGATAGTAGGTCTATTCCAGAGGCTAGGGTGTAGTAGATTATTAAGTGTATATTATTTTTGTTTTGTTTTCTTGTTAATAAATATATTTGTTATACGAAAGCTCTGTGTCTGTGGTCGCTGTGAGTATCCATGACGTCACACGACATTGAAGGTATGGGATAGATATGCATTTAGGATTGTACAGTGAATTGAGAGGCAGGGCAGCACTTACAAGCCCACTGGCATTTAAATGAAAGGAAGCCCGGCAAACTGAGATACGCGGAAATTTTAATGTTTGTTTCGTTATTTGATATTCAGTAATTTGAGTGTTCAACCCAACGGAGACGAGTAGATGGTTCATTTCAATAAGTTCTGAAGAGTTTCTGGTAAAATAATTCAGTTCCTCCTTGACTCAGAGTGCTCCTGATGTATTCGTACTTCTCTAAATATGATCACGCAGAGAAAATATAAAATGTTCCATCAAAGAACGTGCGTTAAATCTGTTATCAGATTCGCATATGAGAACAAATTTCTGTAACTAGTGTCCTGCAGCAGTAAAAATGCATGTGACCAAAAGCACAAACAATATTATTCCAAAAAGTAGCAAAGTAACTCTAGAACTACAAATGAAATACTCTTATAGAACACTGCCATAAAGTAAATATTTTAACAATTACTTTTCACGAATGCTGCAACAACATATAACATTTTTTTACATTCCAAAAACATGAAAACACTGCTTTTTCGCAACGTGCATACAAAATATTCCTAGGTGCATATAAAATATTTCATGGCGGATGGACTCTTCCTTGAAGCCTTGCTGTCGCATGCCATCAGCTGTGTCATAATAAGTGGCGCATGGAAAATGAGAATACAGTCGGTATGCACAAAATGGAAACAGGCGGAAAAACACAAACATTTGCCTTTTTCAGTCAAAATTTTAAACATTTAATTGTTTTTGGATATTCCAGAGTTCTTGAAAATCTAACGAAATCATAGGCACTTCTCCCAAGCCGGAGGATGCATAATTTTCTTTCGATTTCATCGCGCATTGGAATTTAGTAATTTAGATGTTTTTTGGATTTTTACCGAGTTCCTACCTGTCTGATGACATTTATCATGTGGTCGGAGGCTGCGTAGTTTTATTTGAATTTCCGATGTAAGTAATAGAGATAGCGGATGTTATTCTTACTGTATGCATATATTTACGCTGCATCCAACTGCCATTCCTTTAAGAGGAAGTGATGCTCCGAGCCTCACGAGAACACCTCCGGCGTGGTCTGCTTTCGACGGAGAAAGCTATTTTTGACGAAGTGGGCGAGACCCTCCGAAGATGGGTGTCAATGGATTCCTTCAGGCAGCAGTCACAGAGACGATTTTTAATTGGAGCAGGAAAGGCAAGCGAATCGGTTAACGAACGGAAGATGACTCGTTGTAAAGATGGTGTCGACAGACATTTGCTTAGATCTACAGACATCTCATTGCGTATTCCGAAAGTGACGAGGAGACGAAACGAATAGAAAGTTACGATGTCTCGATTTGCCGATTACTGGTGTTGCGTCTGCTCTTTTCCGGTTTTCGCAGGTTCGAACTGGCTTTCGAACATTCTGGGTAACAAAGAAAAACCGCAATGCGGTACTGGGAATTTGTGTGGAACTTTTGTTAAATGAATGAATCATACAAGTACGTCATATAATATAAATTAATAACCATTAACAAGAAGCAAAACGTTTGATAAAATCCTGTCACCGATTGTCACGGGTGATTTTAATATACTACAATTTTAATACACGCGTAAACAAAACGATCATTCAAAATGAGAGAGTGCATTGTAAGTCTTCACACTGATATGCAACGTTCCATTCATCTTACTCGCGATGCTACTCCCTTCACCATTAAAACAATTATCTAGCTGTTTATTGGAGTAAGAGGTGTTGGCCACCGCAACTGATGTACTGAACAAAGGTGCTGTCGGCCTCCCGCCCCGCCCCGCTGGCCGAGGGCGCCGCACCCCTCTTGAGCCACAGCAGCCCGGGGGGCGCCAGCCGCCCCCTCCGCCCTCCACCAATCTGCGCCAGGGGGGGGGGGCACGTGGTGCCGGCGGGGCGGTGTCGCCCGGGGCCGCGCGGGCCGCAGTGGGCAGCATGACGGCGGCGGCGGCGGTGGAGGTCGGCGGCGCGCGGTGGCTGCCCGGGCGGAGCGGAGGCGACAGGCACGCTCTTCCGGTAGGTCACAACAGCGCCCTGCAGCCGCCACTGGAATGCGAGCGAGGTAGTCTCTCTGCGCGCTGGGACCCGTTACCGCAGACAGAGCGGATTCGCATTTTATTTGGTCATATGAAGAAGTAGAGTAGTGAATAAATAAAGTCGCCTGATGTCACGTATGTTAGAACCGAAATATATCACTTCCTTTACATTTCTCAATTCTTATTAAATGAAAAAAATGCATTTATTTCTAACGTCAATTCAATGAAATTCAATTCAAGAAAATGAACTTCAAGAATATCGAATCTTAATTATGCAACCTAATTATTACATTTCTTTGTATCGGCAATTCAAATAGGTACGTCCATTATCAATTGCGTGGAATTGTGCGTCAGGTGTTGAAGAGAGTCGTCTTGGAGGTGATGTCACTACAAAAGGTTGTTCTTCCAGCAGCACGTGCTGCCGTGAGTTTGTGAAGAGCGGGTTCAATGTGTGCAGAAACTATGTTCTCAAGAGAATGAAGGAGGGCCTAAGTTACATGACTGACGAACTACTGTCTGAATTCGTCCTTTGCTCAAAAATTCAAATCGGAATTGAGGGATACAACATAGTTGAGCTAACATTAAAGATCTATTTAGATAATTTTCTTATATTAGGATTTCCTATTTTAATTAAATTATAAACATAAGCACTACAGCATTTTTGCAAGAATAAAATTAAAGAGACCAACAAATTAGATGGTGTGGAATACTATGTAATTTCATATCCCCAGGAAAATCGGCTTTGAAATCAGAAATATTTTTAAAATATCGAACACAACGTATTTACAAACCAGTGACCCGCGATATCTCTTAGAAAATAGTCAAACTGGAAATCTGGAACTAATATTATGTATTAATTTCTTCTATATAATCAATCAATATAATTCAAGACAGTCTTCAATAAGAACGTTATAAGAAAAAGTATTGAATGGTAAAATGAAAATAATGAAATTTTAAAATTATTCACATGGATCATTATTCGAATGAATTAATGATTAACTCAGTTTACTCAATAATCAACTATATAACACATTTTTGTGGTAATATTTCCTAAAAAACAAATGTAATTTTGACAGGAATGTTCAGCAGTTTAATAACAACAAAGGAAAACAACGTACCATCTCAGCATTTTTCAACGGGCCAAAAAAATTGGAAAAATCAGATCGAGATAGTTATTAAATCAGAAGCTGATTACAATAGTTGTTATAGACATATTACAAGTTGTTACAGGTGGTCTTTCAGAATTATGCGATGCAAAAGATAACTAATCATTAGTATTTTTGTGTTAAGTATGCCGGTGCGCTGTAAAGCTCAGATCAGAACATGACACTCGAAGTTGGGTTTCAGTGTAAAGATATTTTTTAACTTGAATGTCCGTAGGGTCAACGAGTGACCGTACAATATGGGAATATATTTCATGGCAATTACTTTTTTACTTTTAATCTATTTCATTTATTTTGTAAAATCTTGAAACTCTAAAATGTTTCTCAATTGATCTTTGAAAATTAAATAAATGTGGGACAATGTCCCATTTTCAGTTCCACGACGTCCCAGAGAAAACAGACTTTCGTTACCAAATTTTTGTACTATGTATTTGTGACCATAATTTGAAATTTTTACTGAGCCTAACTTGGAAGAAAGATCAACACGGAAGGCATTGAGACTTTCTGTCCTCTTGTTTTGCTCTCAGAGGGTCTCACATCACGGCGTTACTCTGCATGCTGCAACTGTTTCTCCAACCACTTCAAAGATGCGAGACCTGCTGTCACGCCGAGAAAAAGACACACTCGCTTCAAGAACACGCTTGCAAATTATATAATGATATGAACTCCTCAACAACTAAGCTATCACTTTTCTCGTACAAAGCTCGTGCTGCAATCAAAAAGTCTCCCATTTTCCGTAGATTATGAACAAGAAAAATAAAATAGTATGTAGTACAAACGGGTGTTAGAATTCATTTAATAGCATTTTTATGTTTGTTACCTTTCGATTGAGGGAAGATCACGTCTTACTAGCAGAGCTACGCTTTCCATCTCTGGGGCCAGAGTTCTACACCCGGACAATTCATGAGGAAACTAATGGACAAAGCGAGCTCTCGGTTTTCTCAAGTTTCTCCCCTTTCTCTTTACTTCTCAATCCATCATTTCTCTATCATCATTATTCACCTCATTATTATTTCTATCACCTCATTACAACAATCATGGATGTCATGACCCTTGCAGTTAAAGGACTCCTGAAGTTGAAAAATATTAAAGCCTAGATTTATACTTGTCATTCAGTATTCTGATGGATTAAAATAATATTATTCCTCCTTTCCCACCCTGAAACCATATGTTACATTCAAGCCTTCATTTGACATGCTCAAAAAGAAAATAATTTGATGAACACAATATTACGTTTTCATTATCAAAAATATGTCGTAAAATGCTCGTAACCTCAAAACAATGATCTAGGATATTTGAGAATTAGTTAACAATCTAACAAGATCTGTGAACCAATTTAGAAAACTCTGGTATAATAATTGACATGAATGGTATGATGATATAACGGCCTCTAAGTAGATGTTCCTAGAAAAAGTGGTCATCTGATGTGGGGAGGGGCCCAGCTTTTTCGGGAAGAGAATTCTCACGTAAAACACTCCCGAGTGGGCACCAAGCGACCTCTTCGCAGACGCGGTGCACCGCGAGAGCTGCAGTGGCGGCTGCCGGGGGCGCTGCCCAGCCGTGCGTAGCGTTTCATATTTCCTTCGCGCAAGCCACAGCCTCAGCCGCGCCGCGCCCGGAAGCAGAGAGAGAGCTGCTCGCGTCTTCCGAGGGGGTCGCCCTTTTCCCCTCGATTCACTCCTCGATTCACGCGATTGCAGACGCAGATTCCACAACACTCGAAGTGGAGGGTTGAAAAGAGGCGCTGCCTGATTTTATCCCTACGTGATCATGTGGGTGGCATGAGGATACTACGTTAGAAACTCTTGCAGAGCACATTGATGCGCGAAAGAAACAAAGGCGCGGAAATGTTATCGTATTCTTACCATAATGTGATTGTCTTTTGAAATGTTTATGAATGACTTATTGGTATAGGATATTTGCTACTCATCGTGTAGTCCAGAAATGCTTTTGAATTTACCTGCCTTTCAAGAAAACCGTCTTCTTTTAATCTAAAGAATCTGATAAACCTGTAGCAAAAACACAAGAAGCTACAAGAAAATTCCCATTAGTTAAATTGAAGAAGTAATGGTACTTTTATCTTCAGGGTTACAAGTAAACGTTCCTGCATCCTTTTACAAACATCGAAATTTTGTCGGGCCATTTTGCATTCGTTACGCAGAGAGAAACATATTTGTGTTACAAAATGATTTTTTTTTCAATAAATATGACTAACATACAAATTGTACTCTCTAAAAGAGATTCCAAAAATGAATTTATATTCAATCTTGCATTTTATTGATTTCTAAAACTTGTTGCAATATTATATCCGACTCTATGAGAGTTCTTTATAATGGAGATAACAGACAAGTGAAAACACTCTCCAAGAAAAAAATGTTACTCCGGGCGTGGAGTCTCATTGTATTAACCTCTCGCAGCTGCACAAAGTGTATATTGCCCTGCTAGCAAGTATGCGTTTACTTCTTTTTTAGCTCGTTCGTTTCTAAGATGTTTACTTATACATTCCTATTTCGATTATCGGTTGCAAGCTATCGGTTGCGGGCCACATAAATAGAATTAATTTCTTCGTGGAACATTAAATTATTTTGCATTACAAATAAATGCATTTTTAAAATATTTGGGATGAAAAAAAATTGATGGCCCCAATTAAGTCGAGACCTGGGACAAGTTGCACCAGCTGCACCTCCTCCTAAGGGCTTCCTTGATCATTACAAATTGGCGAGAGAGAGAGAAAACTGATCAATGTTTCCATGGTGGTTAAGTTGAATAAACAAATCAATGTTTACATTCTCCTCACAAATTATAACAGCCAGTATGCCGCCGCTGATACGAGAAGGTTCTGATTTATGATTCGCATTTGATTTTACTGAAATTCTTAATCACAATGCCGTTTAAATTTCTTGGATACTTAAAAAAAATATATTACTATTACTGAGTTGTTTTAAAACATTTTGTTTACGTCGCAAAGATCGTTGACGGATGAACTCAATGAGAAGAGGAAAGTTTTTGGCCATGGTGTCCTTTTTTGGTGAATAATTTTCATTTTTATTCGAACGTGTTAACTTATTTTTCCAACATCCCGAGTCATCAATGATTGGACGCAGAAGCACCAACTTAAAAAAAAACAGAGGAACTAATGTAGTATATCCCCGAACCTATCTTATTCCTCAGGGTTTGGTTTTCAATTTCAAAGGCTGGGTACTTACCGTCATCTTAACAATCTTGTGCTTTTTATACTTGTAATTGATTCTTTACTAAACATTTATCCGTATGAAAATTTACAACACTCCGCTCTCAAACTCGCTAACCACTCTACAAGCATTCGCAACATTGAGCACAGATCGATATTTGATCACACCATCATTGTTATGATAAAAACGAAACTCAAAGGAGTCTGGCCCTCCCTCTGTCGCCGCCTCTCCGCTCATTGCTACTTCGTGATAACAGACCATCTGAATCCACAACTTCCGTTTTGGTATTTTCAATGCCCTTATCATTATCAGGACTCGGAAGCATGCAGTTTATAGGTCTGTACCTTACATGTAAAGGATATTATGTCATATGTACCCAATTTTAAAAGCGACCAGTTTAAACATGTTTTTGACTTCTGGGTGAAAGTTGTACAATCCTGAGTGTACGATGTTTTTTGACAGCTTCAAACTTTACTGTTAATGTCTTTCGGTCATTGTATTAGTTCCTTCAGAAAGACCCATGATATTTGAACAAAGCTGATAAAATATGTTATTTTAACACAAAATGGACATAGTTCGTCCTTTTCCTCCAGGATATTGGACTATTTGCACATTATTACTTAGTTTATTGCAATTAAATAATGGACTTCTAGTCTGTTTTCCATGTTAATTTTTTCACCTACCGACTTCTCTATTATTTCTCTTCTCCCTTCATCTCCTCTCTCTTTCCGTCTTATATCGCTCCAACGTGCAAATCCCGTCATCTTCAAACATTTCTTAAAAAGTGGGATGCCATCTTTCCCATTCAATCCTTGAGTTCAGGTATCTTCAATACATAGAGAGTACGCTATATTGTTTGCTAAGTATACTACTAAATAGTACTCTGCTGCACGTGTCTCTCAGATATTTCCCCTTCATTATTATGATAAACATCATCACTTTTTTTAAATTTCAGACTTTTTCTATGGTCATTAATATAATGTTTTGCAAGTCCCTCGTCTTCGTATCCACAAAAATGACCACCATCAGTCAGCAACTAGCGTAAAATCAGAAACGACAACCTTTGTCACCGACTCCCGATGACCACTTCTGTCATCGAAAAGCGCCGTCAGTGTCGGAGCGAGAGAGCGACGCGGGGGTGCCCCTTCACGTAACTCGGTCGCCCGCCCGCCCGCAGTGGGCCGAAGCGCCAACGCCACCGGCCGCCCCCTTTTCATCCCGAGCAGTGCAGTAAACCACGATTATCCGGAGTCCGTTTCAGGGTGAAGGAAAGAAACAAACGATTTTTTGCGAATAAAATTGCAGTTTGTATCCAGTTACCTACCTTAATGAATTTGTACTACATTTCAACAATTATTACATAATTTTTTTGACGCTTCTTAATTTAAGTTTAAATCAATATACTCTTTAAACCTATAAAAGTATTTCGTTTAACCGAAGTTTGTGATTTTCAACGAATCCCACTTCAAAACTTGTTTTAATATTTTCACGAGAAAATATTTATTTTCACGAGAAAATATAAACTATTTGAATTTCAGGTTAGGAACATCTCCATTTTTATGACATTAGAAGTTGCATTTCAAAGGTTTCAAATCTAGAATATATTATTTGAATAAGGCACTTCAGCATAATTATTTCATGCAATGAAAAAAGCTGCAATTGAAAACTGCGCAGCTTTTATATTCGTAGTTAACAGTAACAATGCCCAAATCCTTGCTCCTTATCCCCAAATGAAATTGTCGCTTATGTGTCATACAATGCCGAGTAGTCTATTGTGGACGTGTGAGCCTGTGGTTGATGAGGGGCAGCGCGCAGAGCCGGGCGCCCACACGAGGCCGCGCCGCGGGCCGCCAGGCCCAGCCAGTGCATCTGGAGCCGCGAGGAAGAAATGACCCGGGTTGCGTTTGTTGACGGTGCGCCCGAGAGAAAGTTTAGGAGGGGGAGGCAGGAGGCTGGGGCGCTCTTGAGAGATGTTGACGGGCCAGAGGCGACAGCTGTGTCACACCGGCAGTAAAGCAGGCACCAGAGATAACACTAGCGGCGGCAGCGGAAGAGAAAGATTTAATGGGGGAGGGGGAAAGCAAACAAGGAAGGTGCATTGAACAAAAAGTCTTCGTGATTTACTTTTAGCAGAGGTAGCGGTTGAGTGGGAAACACTCGTACTGAGAGAATATGGAAATAGCAGTGATGGTGGCAGTGCTTGCGGGAAAAAGACGTAGGCGATTTACTATCAGCAGTAACTGCCGTTGCGGAGGTGAGAGACGGAGGCGCGGGGGTAAAATCGAAGTGGGCGGGGGCGGCGCGGGGCTTCTTCCGCCTCACGCCCGCTTACCTCATCGCAGCCGCGCCTCCCCCCCCCCCGGACGCCTCGCCACAGCGTTTCCAGCCAGTGTGGGAAAGTTGCACGTTTCCAAGAAGTCAAGATCGCCGTTCCATGTGAAGTCCATGAGTGTAAGGTATTTTGTAACAATGTTTTGAAACATGATGGGAGCGTTCTATTTGGACTAGAAATGGAACCAATAGTTTTAATGTGCGAAGAAGGTAGGATTAGTTTTCAAAATTTTAAACAGAATAAATTATACGGAAGACCGAAAATGTAAGAAAACGTTCAGTCTAATTTATAATAAACATGTAAGAAAACAAATGCCTATATATTACAGATATACTGCACAAAGAAAGAGAAGGCTCATTTTTAAAAAGGTGGTTAATGTTTTAAAGAACTTGAATATGTCAGTTTCAATTAAAATGTTCAATAGGATACACTTTCGTTAAGAAATATCCCCGATATGCATGATCAGGTTCGCCTACAAAACTACAAAATAAAATTTCCCTTTTAATAAGAAAAAAACAAACAAAAGTCGTGCAAAAGCAAAACTCTACATTGCAGTAAAAGAGGGTAAAGGAAAATATTACAAATGATACTTTACAAAATTCTAAACTTTTAGAACAAAAATACGTGACGCAGGGAGATCCAAAATTAAAATTATGTTGTGCTGTTCCTTACCAATTAAAATCAATTGGAAAAACCTACATCCGTTACTGCTACTAACGTGTCCATGATGTCCATTGTTCTTAAGATGTAGACGCAAAGAATACAAGAGGACGTACGGATGCACAACCACAACATTCCAGGAAAAGCCGAGGGACGAGAGGCGAAAGATTATTTGTGTGATGTCGCAAATGGAATTACGCTGAAGTGGGTCTTGGAGTTGCGAATAGATTAGCGGATAGCTCTGAAGGACGTTAGAATGTATATTCACCATTCTCGCTCATTCTCTGCGCCCAACCGACCTTCACCAATACTTGCGTAGAACATCAACGAACGGATAAAACATTTCACAATCGAAACTCTTACGCATCACGGACGTAAGCAGATTAGAATCGCACTGACACATGCTGGGGAGAATGAAATAATCAGCCCTCGTAGTTTATTTTTAGGTCGTCCATTCATCCTATACTTCTAGGGAAAAAACGAAATGTCGCAGATGTCTGACACCCTGAGAGCGATAGCCATATAGGAATGCAATGACTGGACCGAGCGCGACGCGCGGTGGGAGATAACGAGGGAGTAGCGAAGAAGGGGGGGCTGGGAGAGGGGATTCAAAGCGCAAGACCGTGACTCTGACCGTGAGGGCCCAGGGTTCAAGTCCCGACTGAGGCGGTTTTGTAATTCCACCTAACAGCTCGGACGAATGCAGCTGCTGCCTCGAGGTGAATTGAGGCGGCTGGCTGATCGGGAGTTTTCTGTGGTTTCTCCAATCAATACCAGCGAATGCCGGGGCAGTATCATCCGAATAAACAAGTCATGGACCTCGCGCGACCTTTTCTATCTCTTCCTCGCCCCTTACACACACCCACACACTTACATGCGCTACTTCCACGCATGTCAGAATACCAGTCGGGAGCTTAGAACTTGTCTGGGCAGGGGAGATATAAGGAGGGGGAAACCCCGCGCCGGACCTCTTCATCGAGGGGTAGGGACATTCGCTGCCCTGACGGGGCTAACGATCGCAGCAGCTGAAGTGCACGCGATGTGAGCAAGGGGCGGCGGCGGCTAGCGCTGGAGGTCGACCAAGGGGAAGTGGGTGGAGGGAATTTACGTTGAGGTGAAGCTGCATGGAGTTGCAGCACTGTGACGGCTTTAACGGTAAGTGGGGGCAGGAGAAACGGGAAGTGGTGGTGGCGGCGGCGGGATATGACAGCAGGACAGGAAGTCGGAAGGAAGGATAACGGGGAACAAGACTTGATGAGTAACGGCAGTGACAGGCAAAAATCAATAGCGAGAGAAAGGGGGAGAAGGAACGAAGCATCGACAAGGAGCAGAACTTGCAAAATAACCTGAGAATGTCCATGGCAAGGATGTACACTCAGATATACATGTAATGTCGTAAAGCGGTAATCTCAAACATTGCTAATGAAATTTTCACAAATAAAAAAAACATTTATGTACGTTTTTTTATTTATAACTTTAAAAGAATATTGTTGACTTTCCTTGATGAAACCAAGCGCTCGCTAAAATAGAGGTAAATGACACGAACAAGAATTAGCGAAAAAAAATTTCATGTATTTAGAAATTTTAAAAATTGTTCGTGAAATCCCCCGACGCTACTGTGGGACCGTGGTATACAGAAAACAATTTGAGCATCATGTAGAATGGGAATGTAGAGATTGCTGCGTAAACTAACAACAAAGGGGATCGATAAAAGGGCGCCAACGGCAGCAGCAAAGGAGCTGAAGTTACCTGACGAGATGAGTGGCGAAGTAGAGGTGCAGGAAGACAGCTGTTGTACATTTATTTGTATTACCGAGACATCGCTTAAGCCTTTATCATCTACCTCTAGCAGGTTCTAGGAGAGATAATTTCCAAGTGGAATGGGAGCGGAGGGGTTTGAAACTAGACATTTGGTGCGGGGCAGTCCCAACGTGCCACAACAGACTGCGTCGATGTCTTATGCAGCGTTTGGTCTCACAGTCCGGGCGGCAGCGCGCACTCGGACGAATGTGCTGCAAGCTCTCCGACATCCAGAGGTGGCGCGAGGGCTCCCCGGAGTCCCAGGCACAGCGCAGCCCTGAACCGGGGCGCGCTGAGCAGGCGGCCCAGCAGCCGAACGGGGAGCGGCAGGAAAGAGGCGCTGTGGGCGGCGGGGGAGAGTCCGGACGCTGCGCCCAGCGGCGCACAGGAGCAGGAGGCGCGCGTGCCCACGGAGAAAGCACACGTCGCTGCAGCGGCTCTATGCAGCGGCTCTCGGCGGCCTTTTTGCACGCGGGCCCGGGGCGCAGCGGACGGCGAGGGAGAGCGCCGGGCGGGACGCCGCGCGAAATTCATCATCGCCACTGCATGAAACCATTTCCTCTTCAATTCTGCTACTTAATGTTAGGGAATGACGCCAGAAGCCTCCTGATTCACGATTATTACTTATTAAGGAGAGTTGAAATACATAGTTATTGTTGCAAAAAGTTTCAAGTTTACGACCTAAAAAATCTGTAATAGAACTTGACACTCTTTCCACTTAGCATCGCAATTTGAAAGTATTTTTAAATGATTCAGTGGAAAATAATTTCACTTTATAGACAATCTTGCCCAGCCTCATTTGTTATAATTAAGACAAAGCGACAGTGATCATAATGTCATTATATAGACAACAAAAGTGTCGGCGATAGTAAAGCTGTAGTCATTTCTCTCATAATAGTAGTGGCTGCTATTTTGCAATGTGAACAGTAAAGTCGTTATTATAATTCCTCAAACCTTTACCCTTTTTGTGTCGTCAGGGTAACTCACTTTGTGAAGGCATGCGAGAGACAAACGGAAAATGAGCAACGCTGACAGCGTAACGAAGGCGTCCCTCTAAAACGACGCCCGCTCAAATTATTCGACCGCTTTCTTCAGAGCCCTGCGAGCATCCGAAGCTGGCTAATGGCGCCTCTCTCCGAAGCGAGGAGAAAGTGCTGCGTGGTCTTCAGCCAAGTTACGATGCTCAGAAGCTGCTTCTATTGTCGTCCGAGACGGTCCGGTACGAGAGTGGTGCGGATAGAATACGCGGGAGATGGAGAAAAGAAACAATGAATCTTCCTGACTGAGAATGGCGGCGCCTGTCGGCCAGCTACTGGTACTTCCAAGTGCTTCATGGTCAACGATGCATTGCAACCGAGGGCGGCAACCAAACGTCATAAAGATGTCGTTAGATACGCAATGCACTCTGGCACGTTGTAAACAAGTGGCCAATCACGTAGTTTCTGAACTTTACTAACTAAGTTATCAAAACATCTGAAACGCCTTTCTACTTCTTTAATGCATTCGCCTTCTCTCTTGTCTTGCATTATTTTAATGACATGCATATTTTTTTCTTCCTGAATAAATTTATATACATTGAAGTGAGAAAAGTCATGGGACATCTAATATTGTGTCGGACCTCTTTTTGCCTGCGAAATTCAACAACTCGACGTGGCATGCACTGAAGTCGTTGGAAGTCCCCTGCAGAAATATTGAACCATTTTGCCTCTCTTGTCATCCACAATAGCGAATGTGGTGCCAGTGCTGAAGTATGTTGTGCACGAACTGCCCTCTCCATTATGTCCCATAAATGTGCGAAGGGATTCATGCCAAGCCCAAACATTTTCCCTAATTGTCGACAATTGTTCTTCAAACCAATCGCGAATAATTGTGATCCGATGACATGCCGCATTGTCATCCATGAATAAATCCATCTTTGTTTGGGAACATGAAGTATATGTACTTCATGTTCTCAAACAACGATGGATTTTTGGCTGCAAAATATCTCAAAGCTATTTCATGCACATAACCATTTACAGTCAATGCTTGGTTCAGTTCGACCAGAGGACCCTGTCCGTAAAACAACGTAAAACCGCGCACACCATTGTGGAGCCACCACCAGCTTGCTCAGTCCCTCGTTGACACCATTGGTCCATGGTTCGTGGGCTCTGCGCAACACTCTAACCAACTGAAATCGGGACTCATCTGACAAAGCCACTGTTTTCCAGTCGTGTAGGGTCCAATCGACTTGGGCACAGCCCAGGAGTGGCGCTGCAGGCGATATCGTGTTAGCAAAGGCACTCGAGAGGGTCTTCTGCTGTCATAGCTCATTAAAGCCAATTTTCGCCGCACTGTCCTAACGGATACGTCCGTTGTGTACCTCATATTGATTTTTGTTATTTCACGCAGTGTTAGCACTGACAACTCTACGCAAGAGCCGCTGCTCTCGGTCATTAAATGAAGGCCGTTTGCCACTGTGATGTCCATGATGAGAGATTTGCGCCTGACTTTAGATATTTTCGGCACACTGTGAATCTCAGAATATTGAATTACCTCACAATTTCCAAAATGGAATGTCCCATGCGTCTATCTCGAACTGCCATTCCGCGTTCAAAGCCTGTTAGTTCCCGTCGTGCGGCTCGTATCACGTCAGAAACCTTTTTACGTGCGTCACTTGAGTACAAATGAAATCTCTTCAAACAACTGCCCTTTTAAACCATTTTTACGTGATACTACTGCCATCTGTATATAGCTATTGCATATTGCTATCCCACGATCTTTGTCACCAGTGTATTACGCCATTTGGAGAAAGTTGACATTTTGTTCAGGACTGGATAATTACGTTGTAAGCAAGATCAACTAAATGACAGCCTGACATTTTTTGAAATATTGAACATGTCGAATGAAAATGAATTGAAAAATAAATTATAGTGTTTGCAGCTTAAAAAGTTTACATATTTACGAACAAATATAAAATATTGTTTCAAAAACATATCGCGGGACTGAATTTACTGATATCTCTAAGGACGTGTTTAGTATTCTTATGCATAAATACTCCCTGATTTCATTAAATATCCGCTACCACCACGGAATTTATACGTGTATTCGTTTACATTCCTTATCTTCACACTCTAATCTGCAAACTCCTGACTGCAATCTCGCAATTTATCTTAAATCTGACAGTGTATTTCGTTTGTTTCAAAAAAAGTCACGTCAATATGCTAGTTTGCAATCAGTTGCTCGTTGTGCATTCCGCATATAAGTACCTTTCGTCATGATGTCAATGTGTTAACAGATCTCAATTTAACCTGCCTCTCCACATAACTACGTACAATCATGGCGATTTTAGTTGGCTGAAGGGGGAGGGGAGGCCCATCGTAACTACAACCTTTCGCCTTTAGTATGCAACACTGAAAGTATGCATAACTTATCCTCTGTTGTTGAAATACACCTGACCCTCTGACTGCATGCCACCGGCAACAAAAGATGAAGGAACGTCTCTCCTAAACTTTGAACCTGAAAGGATCTTTGAACGTTCCTTCATTTATGTAAAGATCTGCCATGAAAACCCGTGTGATTATAATGTTTCCACTAAGATTCGAAAATGTAATCTCACTTTCCTTTTCTGAAGGATGTAATATTATTGAAAAGTTAAACACAAGATTAAGAGCCCCCTAACACTCATTAACGTCATGAAGTATTTAGTGTGTAGTAATATTTTGGAAAGCAAAAAACAGGTAATGAATACGTGAGTGAAATTCTGGAAGGAAAGATCCTAGTAATCTAAAACCATTTTTTGTGGATGTCTTAGCTGGTCCAATTATTACGGTAGCAACACGTACGCAGACGCCTGAAGGCACGTATGCACGTGCGACGCAAAAGATGACGGACGGACATACATACACACACACACACACACACACACGTGTCCATATTAACAAAGAAATGATATGAAATGATAACTGGATTATGCACAGTCAGAAAACAAGTTCTGGCGTTCTGTCAACTGAAGGAGTGTTTTCCTTGAAGTGTTAGAGAAACATTAACCATATGGTATTTGTTTGTTTGACAATTAAAAAATAGACAAAATTCTGCGGAGATTCTGAATATATTCTAAATTACAACCAATTTGTTTATTTACGTCAAAAACAGTTAAAAATTGTGTGACGTGTAAATTACGCATAATGTTATTGATTTGGCTATTGACGAAAGTCAGTCGAACTGAAACTTCAGATTTTGATTTGATTTGACAATCGCATCAACTACATGGAGTTATTAGCGACTACGTTAATAATACACAATCAGTACAAAATAACACAGTAACTTAGAATTTTACATATATGATTATATATTGTTATACATTTCAAATTTTCTTTACAAAGCAAATGAAAATTCATAGAAATAGACATCAGAAAATTATTCTTAGGAAGAAATACCCATAACCTTTATCTACAGAATATTATTAATATAATTGTCGCGCGCTGGAAGGCATTCCATTTACTCACTACTTTCGCTACTTCTTCGAATAACTAATGTTGATATTCGAAAGTCTTTAAAAAGTGAATCATTATTTTCATAAAGGTGACTAGGTCAAACCAGCAATTAAATTTTCCAAAACCAATTACGTCAATGCCGTCTCAGCACAAATACAAAATATAATTCCATAACGATTGGACAACGAAGACCATAAATCCAACTGCTTACATCCAGAACCCAAAAATAAACAGCGGTCGGCATACAATGGCTGTCCCCTCAGCGCCCTTCTACCAGTTTATACAACGCGCTCTCAACAGCTGATCACGGCCCGCACAGCTGGCCCGCATCAGCTGACCGGCGTGACGTCAGCGCCCGCGCAAGGCCTCGAGGCGGCCTACAATGCAGCGCCGCCCCCAGCGCACGCGAGAGCAAGTCGTCGAGATTCTCGATCAAAGCACTTCAGGACAAGCGTAGCTCCTCGTTCACAGACGAATCTTGGTAGCTCACCATCCACCACAGTGTTCCGAATTGAAATCTCAGGCGGTTCTTGTGGAATTTGTTGTGGACAAAGCGGGTTCGCGGCAGGTTTCCACAGGATTTCTGGGTCACTCACTCCACAATAGCTCTGTCATTATTCAAATCACATCTTATTCAATTACATATCCATCAAAATAGTAGCACATTCCTCGTATAATCTTTAGGCTTATGTTTCATCTGGTAAAATAAAGAATAGTTCGCCCGCCGCAGATAGGATCGCTGAAGTCGCATTGAAATGCATAAGCATTACTTCATTGCGCGCGTGAATAAGATATAAGAATTCTTGAGAGCAGCCATTTTATAATAGCTTTTTTGTTTACTATTAGACATATAATTATGGACAGGTCGCTATTAAATGAGAATATCACAGTTTCAGTGTGTAAATATTTGTTCAGTCTGTTCATGATTATTTATTCTTCTTATTTGTACTCGTTATTTTATGCGTCCAAGAGCATTGCTGACGCCGTTACATGGTGTATGAATGGATATAAACACAGAAAAGTATGTATGTATCGTTCCAATGAAAGTACAAGTAAGACTATTTGAATCAATCTATTAGACAGTTCTAACAACCCACTTAGCAATCCAGTGCTCAATAGTGCTATTCCCGCCATCTTAAGAGCGTCAACTCAATTATACTTTCTAGTATTCGTACTTCTCGTATTCGAACCTCTTGTTACTTTCTCTAATACAAAAATGTATTTTCTCGTTTGTCTCTCACGTCGTCAATATTTACATTAGCGGCGATTTGTTCATATTATGCATTTATGAGTAAATGTGCATTAAACGATGTCTCAAAGTTTCTCGAAAAGAAACCTTTTCTGTGAAAATGAGCTCAAAATTCCGCATTTTCAGTAACCCTCAAACGGCATTTTGTCAAAAAATGACTCCAATTTTGTTTTCTTCAAACTTTTTGTTCATATAGTGATAAATATATTGTATAAGATGGCATAAACTCCATTTTGATATATTCTTTTGTTTGTTGAAAAATTACAAAAATGCACTTTCTTTTTTAATATCGCTCTCTCCGTTAATGTTAATGGATTTCCAGCTATTTGTATACGTAATTGAATTTGTGAGAAGCATTTCAAACGTGAGAAGACTTCCAACGACGTTCATGGAAAACTGAAAAGTTTTCTGCGATAACTTCAAGTTTCGCATTTACAATAAAGTTTAAATGACATTTTCTTAAAAACGACTCCAAAAATTTGAAGAACATTTTAATTTACGATAAGGTTTTAGTATTCTATAATATTGTTAAAGTAATATTTCGGTTCTACCATTAGAAAACCGAAAAATTGAGAAACTTTCAAAATAAATGTACTTTTGGTGGCGATATCTGGCATCTGACAAGAAGATGGGGCAAGACCACAAAGCTATCCCAGACCAAAGAAGTTTGAACTAACTAGTACGAGAAATGCTGTGCCATTCTGTATCACCACTACTTTTAATTTATTGCAACAGAGACGTAGTTAAACCACTTAACACATGTGTAATGGAAAGGGTTACAAACATTATTTTAACTTAGCCCATCTGACTTAAGTTGGCTTTTCTGTGATGATGTAAAAAACACATCTAAGCGCTCCTGACCCGGAGAGATGGCTCAGGCATCAACGGATGTCACTGTTATATGAAACCTATTAAACAAAGATAAGTCAAAGCATTTTCACATGGTAATTAAGATTGTCTCAAACGAAATTACAAGAGGGTGTAGCATGAACAAAACAGAGAGCTCTGTTCAAACATCTCCCGGAAGTAAAATTTGGTGCAGCAACCCTAAAACACCAGAATGGGCCGCTCTTATAAAACGATTGACAACAGCCATCCTCTACCGTTACGATTTCTTCCCAACCCTCCCCCCCCCCGAACCCTCCCTGGGGATTTGTGGAGCAGGAGGCGAGCGTCGCGACCCCCAATGAGCGTGGGGCGTGGCGGGGCGTGGCGGGGAGGGGGGCCAGCCGTGGCGGGGCGTCGCGGATGGCCGTCGTCGCCCGCGGTGCAGGCGGCGCCGCGACGCCGCGGAGCGCTCGCTCACAAAAGAAAGTAAAAGCGACCGCGGGGTGGGGGACGGTGGGGGGCGGGGAGGGGGGCTCGCGGCGCCGCGGGGCCCTCCCGAAGAAAGTACGGCGCCGCGCCAAGCGCACGCGTCGCCTCGCGGCGCCCGCCGTTTGCGCTCGCCCACGCCAACGCCCCCACCCCCGCCCAGCCGTACTTGGGCCCACACAGCCCTCTGCGGTCGGCTGCACCGCCACTTGACGCAACGCCCAGCACTAATGGTTGACGACGTGCTCTAGCGAGGAATGAAATGCGTTCTGGTCGAACGTACTGACCGGCGAGAAAGTGAACGTTGCTCCACTAGCAATAGGTTGTATAGATCCAGTGATTTGATAGCTCTGGATAATTGTGTGCGCCGCTACTTGACGAAACGCCCAACACTAATTGTTGACGACGTGCTGTAACGGGAAATAAATTGCATTCTGATGGAAAATGTTGATCGTCAAAACACTGTTTCGCTGTGAGTCCAAAAGACAGCCCAGGGAGGTGGGATGTACGGCTCCTTGACGAGACGCCGAAGACTCCTGGCGACGTACTTCAGCGGTGAACGGAATGAACTGATTGATCTGCGAAACACTGGTCTTTGCTGCATGTTGTTTGCTTGGTTCTAGCTGAGTTGCCAACCTCGATGGTTGGATGCAACGTCGACGAGTGAGACGTACAATAGAAAGATTGAATTTTATTTGAATCAGAGGATTTACTTCTTAATGATTTTGATGGTTTACACGAGCTTAGGTAAAGTGCCGACGATTAACACAACGCCGATGACTAGTTATCGCCAGGCCGTAGCAGGGAAATGCTTTGTATTCTCTTGGGAAATTATGATCAGTGAAATAGTAAATATTAAACCTTTATGTTTGTCACAGGAGTGAGCCAAGTAGCGCAAATGGGTGATGGAAAAAACAGCTTTGCGCTACATTAGAGTATTCAATTTCCGCCGAAAGAATGGATATCTTGAGATTAATATGGAAAGCAGAGGCAAATCATCAAATAAGGCAATAACACCACCATTTATTTCACGATTACCTCGCAACACGAAGTTTAAGTTTTCTAATTGCACGTCCCCACGTTCCGTAAAAAGACACAAGAAGGAGAGTGAAAGAAAGCGTGGAGTTGGCATAACATGTCATTATGTACTGAAAATAGTTATGTTATGGCACGAAGAAACATTATTTACAGCGGAACGTCTTGATTTTTACATTTTCAACTCATAGTTTTAGATTTTGTAAATCCGTTCTTGGTGTACTATCTTGTTCCAGTCAGAGAAAGGGATGTTAAGGTAGTATGCTCGTTAAATCGACCACGGTGAAGTACTTTAAATGAAAAGTACTTTAAATGAAATAAAAACCTGAGTTCTTCAATATGGTAAGACCAACATTGGCCCTTATTTACCGGCCTAATTTAGCAGGTAAATGTGGTAAGTGCAATATACAGTGACTTTCCTCCGAGAATATTTTTAAGCAAGAAAAGGCACACGAAACGAACTTTGAACTGAATTCACAACTTAATCACGTCTGAAACACTGCCACACGCATGAAGTGGTTTCAAAAAATTAGAACCTGTAGGGTCAAAAGGGAATTCATCTGCATTGCCAGCGTGGCTGGTATAAATTACATGCTTAAGAGTTAAAGTCCGAAGCGAGCTTTGAAACTGTTAGAGCATGAACTCAGACTTTATCCAATTATTTTTTTAAATACGAAAATTAAACGGTTAATTCGCCAATTAGCCAGTTACTTCAGATACTTCATCTATAACGTTCGGACTTAGGCTTTCCCACCCGAGCCCGACGAGAGCCTTGGCGAGCGGAGCAGATTGGTGTTTGCGGCGCCAGCGACGACCGCTGGTGGACCTCGCGCGCGATTAAATCTCTTGTTGGCATTCCGGTCGCGGCTTTCTCCGCGCCCCGCGATCTGCATTTCATTCGCTTCTCGCCGGCCGAGCGACCCATCTGGACCAATCAAACGACAAGCGGTGGGGCACGTACGGGCCGAAACGGGTCGAAAGGATAAAAAAAGCTTTGCCAAACATAGTTCACAGTTTTGAACCAAAAGGAGCGTTAGAAAGTATTTAACGATGATGTAAAGAGAACTTTGAGTCAGATCTCTGAGCGCCGTGTGAGCTTAAAACAAATGATAACAATAGGGTAAAATCCACCTTCACAGGTTTTTTTAAGAAGTAATTGTTTTTTAAGAATTGTGAGATGTATCACATAATATTCAAGAACATATCTTCTGATTTGCTACAAGTTCTACTTATTGCAGAAGTTTGAAAGACACAGGGATATTGTGGAACCTCCACTCAGGTGATTCATTTGTGATGTAGAGAAATCCATCCGATTGGCATTTGTCCATCATACAGCGCTTAAACGTAGAGCATCAAGACGTGAGAGCTGCTATAAAGTTAAAACTAATTTTGCGTAAAGATAATTAGCGTGATATTACATAATTGTCTCTCATGCATTTCCGTTTATGAGAAAAAAAAATCATTTTTAATTCTGTGTAAAACGTCTATGATTTTGTTGTTGTCATTCGGTAGTAACTCATCACTTCAATCTAGTCTACTACTATAACTAGTGGTGCTATAATAACACACACTTCTCGCATTACCGGAAACAGATACGTAATATTGAAATTTTATATTTTCTGCGCTACTAACACTTCAGCCATTATTTCAAAACGTTCAGTTCAATCAAGGAGTAAGCAACACATTGTTGCCAGCGCAGCGTTATTAAAAAACTATTTCCCTCTTGACTCATAATATAAACATAGTAATTAGAATATATTCAATTAACATCAGTATAATTACGAACATTCGTGAGATACCTTCCGTCGTAAAATGACAGTTAAGATAGCATTTCATTTCATCACCGACATCTAACATCCACACTTCAGATATGATGAACACTATTGCTTTTCCACAAAGAGAGCGTACATAATTTCTTGGAAGAGAGAGGAGATGATATAAACAAAACCAGTGCTACTAAAGTACTTCTCAATCGAAGCGACATTTTTGCGATTGCTTAAAAAGAAATACATCAATACATCGATAATACACATTGAGTAAATGTAAAAACGCGAGAACGGAAAAATAGAATTAATATTGGAATTTTCAATAGGAAATTATAATTAAAAATAGCTTAATTATGTTTCGTATCATTCATTCAATTTTCTCGTGAAGAGTAGTTGGTGTGAAATCTGTATATATTTAATTAATTACAAGCCGAAATTACGCAAAAACTACTCGTTTTTTCAAAAATATTGTACATGACCTTTTTTAAAGAATTTATTTTGTACAAGAGACTTTTTCGGGGACAAAAATCTCTTATCTTCAATTTTTTAGTTTGGAAAGGTTTTTGTCAATTTTCGAAAAAAAAGAGCAATACCCGAAAATAAGACAAGCGCTATACTTCTTACCGTTCCTGATTACATATGTGAAGAAAATTTAAAGAAAAAATTTGGAGAGGTTTTTGAGAATTGGTTTGTAAATTTCAATCACAAATTACGCAAAAACTATTTTTTTTTTACAAAAAAAATACATGGTTTTTTTAAAGAAATACTTTCATACAATAGACTTTGTCTGAGTCAAAAATCTCTATCTTAAATTTTGTAGTTTTAAATTTTTTTTATTTTCAAAAAATCAGAGATCTAAACCAAAATGAGACCTCCGTTATTTTTGTAAACGTTCTTTGCAATATTCAACAACAAAATTTATTCAAACAACTTTGAGTCATTTTTTTAAAAAATTCGAAAATATCCCAGGGAATTCATGTAAAATACCCCCAAAAATAAAAAGTTCGGTTTCAAATTCAAGGGACCGCGACATAAGCTGGAACGATTGCAGAATATCAGTTTTGGAGAAAATCAGCTGAACGCTAGCGTTGGGCACAGACAGACGAGCAGACGTTTTGTCGTCAATCGAGTTTTCAGTATCGAGGATGCACAAAACAGGCATTTTGGCTACATAGTGTGTTAAAGGATTTTTTCTCTACTATATTTAGCAACTGGATTTATCTACTTTTTCCGTACCAGGACCCGGAAATAAGAATTTTTGTGTCGAAAAATTGCCGTTTTCCGACGCACAAATGGTAAGTTTTAAGAGAGTATATTTTCAATTTATCATGTCTTTCATATTTCCTTACATTATTGCATAAAACTAGAGTAAATTGAAGCACATTAACTCGCAAATACAATAGTGTTTACAAATTACTGGAAATATGCGTATTAATGGTGTGAAATATCCTTCAAAAATTACATTTGCGGAATTTAAAAAAATCGGAGACATTAATGAGAAAATGGTGTTTGTGTTTCTGAAAATGCGGAATTTTGAGCCAGTTTTCACAGAAAACTGTTGCGTTTTCGAGAAACTCTATATGACATTATTTAAAGCACATATGCTCATAAATACAATAATGTAAATAAATCGCCGCTAATGATCTGGGCTCAGATCATGACTCTGCCCGCGGAAGACTACGACATCAAATCGCCGCTAATGTAAATATAAACAACGTGAGAGACAAGTACCAAAAGTACCAGACACCAAATTGCATTATTGTAATTTGTGAAAAAGCAAAAAATAGAGCAACATGGCATCGATGTCATCTCAAAGTACATTTAGCACTATTGTCTTGGTTTTGTAATTTTTTTTAAATTGCAAATGAAGAAATATTTTATTTGAAGGAAAAAGTTCTATCTTTAATTTTGTAGTCGTAGGAAGCCGCCCAAAAAATTTCAAATTTTTTAAAGATTTTTTTCTCTATTTTTACAAGAAATTTAAAGAAAAAATTTGGAGTCGTTTTTTGAGAAAACTGTTCTGGAAGCTTAATGCAAAGTACTCCCAAATTTCAAAGAATGTTTTTGAAAAACGCAGGCCAAATCGATTGGAATTCAATTTGGAAAAAATCTTATGCATGGTTTAGGCGCTAGTAGTGTTCACAGACAAACGGAAAGACGGACGTTTTGAAAATTTTTCGATATTAGAGGACCCCGAACGGTGTATTTCCGTTGAAATTTCGAAATAGATTCCTCATCATTACATAACTTTTCCTATACTACGTATATACGTTCGTATCCAGAAAAGTAAAAATAAAAGTTGGAAATAAATGGAAACTATGGAAAACAGTTATCAAAAATATTTAAAACAATTAAATTATTTTTATGCATATATGTTTCGCTTTTGCTCTTTTTTCAATGCTTGCTTCGAAACCCCATATATTATTATTATTATTATTATTATTATTATTATTATTATTATTATTGAAATTGTTGTCGGGTTTTCCTGCTGATTCTGATGTAATGTTGTTGTTAGATGTTGGGCTTTACGTAGTTCATACCTACGAAAAGCTTAACATCTATCTACAATATAATAATAATAATAATAATAATAATAATAATAATAATAATAATAATAATAATTATTATTATTATTATATATCCTTACAAAGTTGAGTACAATAATTCTTTTATTTTTTGCAATGGCTTACATCACCCCTAGTGCCTGTAGGACGCGCTCTGCAAGCTCAGTGCTTGTCGTCCGCCGCCCGCCCGGCCCCGCCTCAGAGGCTTCTCTGGCCAGCGCTGGAGACGCCAAGAGCCTCGTCCCTCGCTGTCAGGGAGGCGCTCGCCGGAGGCTCGAGAAGCCGCGCTGCGAACCGCCGTTCCTCCGAGGGAGACGAATTGAAGAAGAGACCAATGAAACGAAGCTCGTCTTCCATTGCGCAGCACACTCCGAATTTAGATTTTTAAAATATCCTTGGAAAGTTTTATTTGCCAATTTTATGCATTTGGATTCCTTGAATTGACATTTCAAAGTGGAAATTTGTAGTTACGAGTCAGCATGTTTTGGGACCACAGTAGGGAGATATATAAGCTCTTTGCAAGATTGAGATATCAAACTCTCCAAAAGGAAACCATCCTCGGTTCCCCAGCATCAGACGTTCGCACTCTGCTCTTAGATCGATTGGAAAGGCGCCGTTGATGTTGCAGGGCAAGGGGACATCGTCGCTCGGAGATAGTTGTGCTTGTTCTGCGTTCCCCGTCACTGAGCACTAGAAAGGAAACGAAATACGTTATTTATTGTCTCGTTAAAAAGTAATGATGGGAATGTGTCTCCTGGTAACTAGCGCTTTACTTTCGAAGTAACGCACTAAAAATTGTGGAGAAAAGACAATGATTAATAGAGGCAAGATTTTTTTGTATATGTATATGCGTAAAATGCATATCTAAATATTTAATCTATAACGAAATTCACCCAATGAAGCAATGACGTGGCTATCTCTAAAATTCGACTGAACCGACATCGCAATTTGATATATACAGAGGTGCAATCGTCAGCTTACAAGTTAAGGGATGTCTTTTCCACCACCATTGTGCTTGCGTTTAATTACACGATGGAAATACATGTGCACCAGGAGAACCCAGTGAGAACTGAAAGGCAATATCTGTTTCTTTGCGAGCGCAGGATCTCTTCGTCATCGTCATATAGAACAAAGTAGATGATCATACACAGAATCATACACACTTATTTGGTTTAACTCAACACGTAATTTATCTTTATATCAATCATTATATCCTGGCTCTAGTGGTTCGCATCGTTGCTCATCAACATTTCTTCTTCAGATTTTTCTATTACTAATGCATAATCAATCGTGCAGAGAGGCTAGGCCAAATCGATTCCCGCCGCCCTGGCGTGGAGGGGCGATGCGTGCGTGGGGGGAGGAGGGGCGGGGGCGCAGCGAGGTCCTCGCACTAGGCCATCTTGATTGCTAACAGGGCTTCGCTGCGCCCTCGGCGGCAGACGCCAGATTGGACGCGGCGCCGGCGGGGCTTCGGTGATTTGCTGGCGGAGTATTTGCGTCCTCGACTCCCTCCCACGCGCCGTCAAGCGGAAGGCCCGTCCACGTCGCGCCCTCGGGGCACGACGCGCTCAACGCGCGGTCCGACTACGACTCGGCGCGTCCGGAAGGCGACACGATTCAAACTAATTTACGTACAAATTAATAATTATCGTGTTTGTTTTATTAATATACCTTGTCCACGTAAAACATAAATTCGTTGAGAAAAATTTCATTGCATTAAGCATTAATTAACAGCATAACAAACATGTCTGCTAATGTGTAACACTGAAAAACTGACCATCATGACCCTTTACGTTTTTTAAACAACATATTTTGGTTAACGTGCGGCAACTGCTCTGAAGCACCTAGGGCCGGAGTGGTTCGTAACACTTACTGCTTTGCGGAGCAGAAATTGGGAGACTCCCAAAATTATATTTTGTATTTATTGGCGTTCTTGCATTAAATCACGTAATCGTGTTACGTAATGTTTGGAAAAGTTTTGAAGCAGGGAAAATATGGTAGTTAGTACCTTAACTTCACTGATATCACTTTCCGAATGGTATATGAATATGGTAACAAGAGAGAACGATGTATTATACCAGTTTCCCTTTGTACCGAAAAACATTATATTAATATCTTGAGATAAAAATGCATTAATAAAACGTAAATTATAGTATATAAAAAATTAAAGCTAACTCATCAATGAAAGTTATGCATGACAACATTTTTTGTATACATTGCAAATAAATTCAAGACGATTTTGTTGCTAATAATTATTCATATATTTTAAACACACTAAAATTCCCCATGTAATATTTATTTTAAGACGAGCTGTCTGGAGATATACTATTTAAAACACATTATCGATCTAACACGTTCTGGCGACGTCGTCTTCACGTAAGTTCCTGAACAATTCACAGATGTGGCCAAAGAATAAGGAATAGCACGGAATAATTAGATACATTCATCGGAGCCTGCTTTTCCATGGACATGAAGATAATTAAAAACTTCATGAAATGTTGAAAAAAATTCATCGATGAAAAGACTTCATAATTTATGCCTCGTATTCGAGAAGTGATGACATCATATTCGGAAAGCAGATATTTAAACAAGCGACCCTTCTCCATATTCGGCTACATAAATATTTCCGCTAGTAGCTTGACATGAGTCATCTAAGAATGTTACATAAGAGTTTTTTAATAGGGCTTACAGGAAATACCATTCCATGTTCATACGTTAACACAACTACACTAACATAGAAGTACAATTGCAATAGTTTGGCATACGGAGAGAAACCACACAAACAATCTACAGAATTAAAGTTACAAAAGTGTCCTTAGAGTACGACTGTTGTACGTAGGAAGTCGTATTAAAATTCTCATTAATGTAATCATTAACTTAAATCGCGGAAATGTTACTTCCTTTAGTGCTCATTACAACAGAGCACATAGCGCTTCTTCCCGACTTTCGAATTGCTTCTTTCCGTTTTTTCTCAAGCATCCGGTTTTTGCAGTATGTTTAGCGATAAGTTCGTAATGCCAACGGAAAATTGCTAGTAGCCGTCTAAAGGTTCGTACGCATATTGAATGATATTTTAAATGACGTTGTAGCCACTCAAAAGTCAGCGGGAAGAGAACAATGAATAAACTTAATAATAGTGCGATGTAAAATACTTTCCTTGGCACCGAAATCGTTTATTCAATTCCTTTGGATACTTGTCCAAAATTGCGAACACCCAAATAGTAACATTTTTATGAAGCTCAAAGCTAGCATGAGGCCTAATGAAAATCTGTAAAAATTACTGAAAGCACCCAGAAAAAGCTCTTAGAAAATTTTATATGTACCATAAATTAAAATTCTTGTTTATGTACCGCGAACAAAGCACGCTTGGTAATATTACAAACCTAATTGTCTGTATTTTGTTTGGAGTAACTCCAATATTACTTTTTCTCAAATGCTAATTACGATTTCAATAATTGTAAACATGGATTGCTTCGTTTTATTATTTGCAAAGGTAATGTTTTCATGAATCACTACCGAGATGTTCACTAGAAGGTTTGAACTACTATTACTTGTATGCTTCGAAGTCTTCCTCGAGCATACGCAACCAAGTCTCAACTCCTTTCTACTTCCGGGTCTAAACGCATTCTCCGGTTTTTATGAATGCAGGCATTCTTCGCAGCTTGGTTGCAACCAACGCGCTAGAAAAAAGTGCTCATTTCAGGCCACTCACCGAGGCGGAAGGCCGGGCGCTTAGACGCGACTGTGGCGACACGCCGCGTCCGTGGCGGAAGGCGACAACTCCGGAAGCGTCCGACCGTCCTTCCGCCAACAGAGGGTGGGGGCCCACTCCACAAGTATCCCCAACCCCTCTGCAACACCCCGCCTCCCCCAAAGTCTGTTCCGTTCAACGGAAACGCAGAGGTTGAAGATCAAAGTGTCGCCGTTGGCATGGAGCGAGCACACGAGCACCCTTGTACATTCACGAGCAACGCGACTCCAATTATTCGTATCAAACTGGCCGTTGTTTTCTACAGATAACTTATTTATATACATAACTTATTTATATACATGACTTTCTGAATCATCATCCACGGAATACAGCGCATTCCATCCGCATACCATTTACTTTAGCTGCTAGTAAAAAAAGTACTTGCGAGGGAAGTGACGCCACTCAACGTCACCCCATCATTTCACCGCACACCCAACCCCCTCCCCCGCTTCAGCCACTAACCTGCGGCGCCGTCTCCACCCACCGCCGTCGCCGCTCGGCGTTTCCGCCTCCAGCGCCATCTCCACCTCCCCGCTCTTGCCCCGCCCCTGCGTCCCTCGCCCCTGCTCACACCCACTTCATCTCACATTCGCTCCTCCATAAGCTTCTTCGCCCGTTCTCTTTGTTCACAATTTCAGATTTGGTCTGGGCCTTCAATTTTCATCTTTCCGTTGTAACATTAATAGTCTAAACAGGTTTACCTACTCAGATTTTTCTAAACTTTAAAACTTAATATTTTTTATTTAAAACGCCCTCACCGCTGTATAACCTCCTAAATAACCTCGTTATCACATCACTCTTAATTATTCCGTTGCGAAACTCTGGGCCGTCCCCCTCCCCCTGGTGGATGAGGCTCCGCCTCCGAATCCTGCCCCACGGAATTCTCGCCTGCACCGGTGAAGTGCAGCCCCGCGCAGTTCCTGCTCCGCCGTTGCCTCAGCTCCTTCTTCCGCTCGGCTTCGCCCCCCCCTCCCCTCCCCCTCCCCCCGAGCTCTCCAGCGTGGCGCTGACTCGCCAGCCCTGATCGTATCTCTTGCACCGTTTCCGGAGCCACCAGGAAGTTGAAAGCACGCTCGCCTGGATTTAGAGAAAATTTGATGTGGACTTACAATCCTTTGAGCTCATCAGTACCACATGTGTGTGTGTAAATGATACCATGTTAATACTTTCATTTTCAGAACACCATTAAAATTAATTTTGTTATGAAGCTGGTACAATTTACTTTGTCTTGATGAAAACGCCTTTAAAAATATAGCAAAATTACACTTAAAAAACTACATTATCAATACTGTGGTATCTTGATTAAGTTTTCCGTGTTATTAAAGGGCTTCTTTTGATGCTTGCGTTTGCTAAATTTCTCAGTCCGTTGGAGTACAGGCGTTAGCAGAAACTTTCAATTGTGTAGGAAAAAACAATTTCATATAATCGTTGTTGACAGTTTCTTACAGAATAATCTGAAGTTTTCTAATTCAACAAACTTGCGTGTTCATGTTAGCACCCAGGGAGATCTCAATGACGTCAATACACGACGTTGCACATGTACGTGTCATGTAAGTTAACACTGCAACATACCACTCTGTAATCGATAGGACTTATATAATAAACAATGTGCACACTTGTTCTTTGGTAAGAGAGTATGCTGTAATAAATTTGAATAACTACAAAGTTTGTGCAAAATTTAAAAAAGAAAGAAAAGAAAAATAAGGGTACTCAACAAAGGAAAACTCAGAATTTTTACAAAATTTACAAATATCATAAGGCAAGAATATATTTTTATACTGGATCTGGTAAACAATATAATAATATAAAATTATTCTCGACACATAAGTTTTAAGAATGTTTTTCAGAAATTAAAAAAGGGGAACTTTAACTCGAAACTAATATTGTCTTCCTATTTTTTTTTTTAAACAGGATTTCGAGGCACTAATTGAGTTTGTCCAATCTTTGAAGAGGAAACCTTTCTTTGTGAGGATAGTCTGACTGTATTAGCACAATCGCTCCTGACGGGACTAAGGCATACCAGCGAGTAAAGAATACAATACAATATTTAAGAGTTCCATATCCTACTAAAGAATTAAAAACATGTTTTATGAGATGAGAAGGTACCGTTCAAGTGCATTCCTTTCTCAGCTCTTTACTTGTTGTAAACGGTCCCCAACCCCAAAGGAGCAGAGCGAAGGGTCGCCCACTTCGCGCGGGGCGGCGCCCGTTTTTCCACCCGTGCGCCTTTGCCTTCCGGCGCAGCGGCGTGATCGGCGCGATGCGCGGCTGAGGAGGGTGAGGGGGAGGGGGAGGGGGAGGGGCGGGGACGGGGCTGAGACTGAGCCGGAGAAAGTGAGCGGCATGTGGCCGACTAACAGCGGCCGCAACCGCCGCGCACCACGGCCTTCCCTGGGGCGCTAAGGCCGAACCTGGCACTGCCCTCCCCCCCTCCGCGCGGAGGCGGTGCGCTACCCCGCCGCGTCGGCAACCTGCACGACAGGCCGTCGCCCGAGACTGAAAGGCCACGCACCTTGAGCAGGGAGACTGGCGAGACACAAGTGCAGCGCGAGACCCTCGGTGGCATTGCATTGTCTCTTTGTTGGCTACGACTCAACTTCTACAGCGTATTCCGAATGTGAAGAAGAATCTTATCGTGTGTTTAGTTTATTTTTTTGTTATTGAAGGTCGCTTATCTTTAATCTTTAGCTTTAAGAGTGATTTAACGAAATTTATATGGTTTCATAGTTTTTGTTTGCAAATACAACTCTGTCGAGTGAACTACGTTTCCCCAGGTTTCCATTCGCTGTAATAAATTGCAAGTACATAGATAAAACATGCATCCCTAGAGAATATTTGCTTAATTAATGAGTTATGTTCAACCGAGAAAAGTTGCTCTGACGCGCTAATTTGCAGATTTTGAAACCTTTTGCAACAATAATGAAAGGGAATAGTAAGTAGGGTAAGTTAGTGTTATACAAACACGCTTACTGAATCGTGGAGAGAATCGATTGCACGTGGAAGTGTTTTGGCTGGCGATAAGCCCACTCCATTCAACCGAATTGGGGTCAATTGCAGTCCGATTTTGAAACATAGCCACCGTGGGTTTTGAGATCGAGCCAAATAAACCGATTTCTATGCAAGACCTACAATGTCTGACTTGTAGAATATGAAAAACGCCTGAGGAAGACATTCTTCTTTCTGGAAACTTACTGTCACTTTCGTTTCAAGATGTTTTCCGAACTGTATTTTTATCATAAGTAAAACAACAAGAACTGCTTTGATGGCAGATATATTCACGACTCGCGTAGCGAGGTGTAAATTTTCCGGCTACTTCAAGTGGTATTTAGTGTAATTCACGAGTTAACACAATACATGAATCGAATGTGTAATTAAAATCTAAAGAATAGCGAAAGAGAGAAATGTTACTGGAAATTGCTACCAAAATAAGTGAAACAATCATTGATCTCCGAGTTATCATTGCCTCCTAGAATACCTTATTGTCAAGTAAAACATGAATAATGCACAAAATGATTTCAACTATATTTAGATTTTATGGAAACTTTCAAAAAGAATTATATCAAAGCTATTACAAGAACTTTTATTAAAAACACAGTTAATAAAGTTGTAGGAAGTTGAGTTTTCCATGTCTTGGTATTCCTTTAAAGTATTTGAAATGGAAGATGTACTACAAGCCGAAGTATCAGCGGGAGACGTCAATTCCGAATGGACTGAACACACGTGTGTACTCAAAGTATTTTTCAGAATAATTTTGGTTGTAACGTTCCACATACTTTTGATAGTACATTCTTTGGACTTTTTACCATTTAGTTTTTGCATATTAATTGCCTAAAATATATGTAATTTCTTCATTTGTATTTTGTGGTGTCTATTTGTATTTTCTTCTCAAAATTCTTGAACTGGCTTCCACACTTACTATGTGTCCTTTGCTGCTTTTCGGCACTGCATCTTTAATTATATATTATATTTCTGAGTCTTAAACATTATCAAAACGACACAATTTTCATACTAGCTGAAGAACCCCACGTTGCTGGGGTATTTATCATAGCATTTGTTTATGAAACCGATAAGGGAATTCCATCTACTCCCGCCCAATGGCGCAGCCTACTTGTATCTATTCTATTGCATCTCCTCTCCGCCTTACCCCACATCTCTCGGCCTTGCTCTAATCTGGAAATACCCGGCCATGCGTACTCACTAAACAATATTTAAATTTTATTCCTATTAGGGTTCTTGCCCCCAAACGTCTTTTACTCTAGAGCTTAAAATATTTAACAAATCTAAACAAAAAATAAAATGCACGTTCTCATGTATATCCGTTTTGTGAAACTTTGTATTTTATGTCAATGCTTTCATCAATACCTCAAAACAACCGAGATCACAGTGGATACTGGCTTGACAAAACATTTTCTGTTAACTAAAATAACACCTCTGAAGACCATCATTGTCACTCATTCAATTCCTCCAAATAACCATTTACCACTATTGTTTTACTTAAATTATACTCCCTTTTACTATAAATTATATTCTTGCCGAACTTTCATTAATTTAACCATTCTTTCAACAAGCAAAGGTACGCTTTCACTCTCCACTATATTAAAATATTTCTCTACAAAAATGCATCCATCCGTAAGTTTCAGCATAACGCGTAAATCATTCACTCATATTTTTATTTTCAGGTGTTATTTTGGCGTAAAATGGAATATTGCTCATATTTAAAGATACGATTTCGCATTTTGTAACCAAAAAGTGATGTCGCATTGTCTGCAGTTTTCAAAACTTATTTGTCCAACAGCGTAATAAAACATTACACGCGAAAATAAAAATTCGATGTTTAGGAATACTGCACGGCTACAATCAGGGCTGTGCAGCCCACAGTTCGGTTACATCTACCGAACTAAAGGCCACTTACCCCTTAGCTGTTTTGCGCAGCACTCGTAAATTATACGCTCCAAAAGAAACATAGAGTTGAAGGCCTGGCGCGTAGGTGTTGGGGGGGAGGGCGAAAGCGCCGGACTGCGCGTGGCGCCAACATGTGACAGCGGGTAGCGGCGGAGGGAACTGGCTTGGCTGCACTCGGCGCCCCCCCCCCCCCCCCGCAGCTGCGCCTGCACGTCCCCCACCTACATCTATCTCTGCCCGCGCCAACCGCTCCCGACGTTCTCCGTTCCCAGAGACTGTGGGCGTGCAACTGCTTGGGCCACTAGTTCAATCAGTGAAGTGAGTACTCTATCTCGCGAGATGATAGTGTTTCTGTCCCGCTGGAACGCGGAGACCTTCACGCCGGCTGGCAGGGTTTCGCTTAACTCGAAGTGCACTACCCCAGCCGAGCGTAGCTCTAGACTCCCGCGTGTGTAGAGCGGCAGGAAGTGTAAGTGTATGTGTGTGTAAGGGGGGAGAAAGAGACGAGAATGATGGAAAATATTGCGCGGGGCCCGTATGTGTGGGACAGACATTCGTTTATTAATGTTCCAAGGAACCGCGGAAAATACCGATCCACTAGAGCCACTAGAATACGACGTAGGTCGCGATTTGTCCCGCCTGCTGCACCTGATCTCGTGGGAATAGCAGGAGTGTAGCAAGCGCGGACGCCGACGGTGGCGCCAGCGGCACGGGGAGCGGGCTGAGCACCCGCCCCTCCGCGGCGCGCCAGGAACGCTCGCCGCTTGTACCGCCGCCTACGCCGCGGAGCGCGCACAGAAGGGCCATTACCTCATCGGGGAGGAAACCGAGAAGGTCGGCGTGGTGCACTCCCAGACTTGAACGTTCCAATTTGCGGCGCGGCGGAGCGAGGCGAATGTTAGCAAATGTGGTATAAATTTGACTATGGGCACGGCCTCTAAGTAAAAAGAAAGGCCATGTGTAGACGAAAATATTTGTAGTGGTTAACACGAATGTCAGATAGATTGAGAAACGAAAAGGAATTCTAAGCCAGACCTAGAAAGTCATGATCGTGACTGACTTTCACATATTTGTAAGTGAATGTTGTCCGAGTTACTATTTGGTTAAAAATATGTAATATCGGATCTTAGGAAATAAAGATACACGGCAATTTCAAAACTGAGAGAACTTAGTTAAGAATGGTGTTTAATACCGATGGTTGATATAAATGCATGTATGTTAAATAAGGTATAATCAAAGCTGAAAAGAAAGTTTAGAAAATTCACCTTGTGTTTAAGAGAAGCTTTGTGTGCACAATGTTGTTCAAATCAATCAAAACATATCATTTTTCTTACGCAGTACTTTGAGCGGAAATGTTGGCCAACATGCGAAAGTAGAGAAAGCAACAAGATGGCATACCAAAGATTTTATAAGAAATGCGAATGGTCATAGAGGATTTATGAGAAAACGGGTATTGTTTCTTTACGGAAGGAGTTATGCACGCGTATTCATTTCATTGAAGTACATAACGTGATAAATAACGCAAGAACACATACAACAAAGTGCGGAAATTATTTTTAAAGTTAATACCTGACAAGAAGCGTCTTCATAATGATTTTATATTTTAAGTCATTACTACTTAACGAGGTACTCTTAAGCTTTCAGCAAGCGAAAATACGTGAGGTGAAAATAATCATCAATACTTTTAGGTGAAATCTCTGGCAATCGGAAAACTGTTTTTAACTGTGAATTATGGTGACGAAGCTGCAACAACAAAAGATTTGACAACGTGTCTGAATATATTACATGAATACAATATACAAAAATATATTAAAAAATATTGGTGAACTCTTAACACATCCTAAAATAATGCGTAAATAAGATACGTTTCGAAGCATTTCTTTTTAACTTTTTTTGTTATACGTCTGTGTTTATGGAGTAATATCCGTAGTTTAGGGAAAGTTATATAATAGCGGCGGAAAATCCATTTCGAGATATCTATAGAAATACACGTTTTGAGGTAAATGAATACCGAAAAAGTGATTGTCTGTCCGTCTGTTGATACACCATGGGGCTAAACTATTTTTTTCCCAAAATGGAATATTTCCAGTCGCTCTGATGCACTTCTTGATCTCTAAGAGATACCCAGATTCTGGTGATGGTTAATGTGGGTAAAGTAAATGAGACTGTATCTGCTATAATGCAGTTTTTTCTTGAAACTGTGTAGTTATTGTTTCAATGTCATCTGGAACCACCAGATTGGTTACTTCATACTTTTAAATAATTTTAAAAACAACAATTTAACTGTTCAAGAAACACGTGTGTAATGTAATATTTAAGTCAGAACTAGTCACCCATGAAAAATGAAATTGGCGTCAATTGTGCTACATTTCATAGACAGGGAGCAACGCGCGCCGGATCCTGAACCAATAGCCCCTAGATCCGTGATAGGTAGTAGCTTCAAAACACCAGGGTTCGTTCACGCGGGCAATCTCGCCATCAACTCACCTCCGTGAATGAGGGGCGCAGCTCGACAGCCCGTCTGCCTTGCGTCGTGTCTCCTTCGTTTTCTCCAGCCTTCCCCGCCGACACTCCACTTTCAACTTTCCTTAGTCGGCGGCTTGTTCCCCGCGTCCAGGGCGCTAGTGGCACTCGCTAATTCACCCGCTGCCTTTCGCTCTTCACTATACGGTCACGCCGGCTGAAGAGGGCCAGGGCAAACCCCAATCTGCGCAGCGGACTTTGGCCGGGAAAAAAAGGCTTGCCAGAGCTTGAGTCTCGAGTGGTGTCGGATTTTCAATACTGCCATATCCGCATTCAGCTGGCTGACGGTCGGGCAGTTTCCGTGGTTTCTCCGATCAATACCGGGAGGAATGCAGGAGCAGGTTAACGGGGACCCCAGGCTCGATTCATTTTTGTTTTCTTGTCTCTTGACCCTTCCCTCTTCTCGTTTCACATTCATGCCAATACATATATTTTACATGCAGCACACTTGCACACCATATCGTATCGAAGAAACCAGCAGGAGGTTACAGCTTGTTCCCAGCTATGGCGGGGGATCAACCTTTTGAGGGGTGAATTGCCAATTACCTGTCCATATGTGGTCGGCGGCCGTAATCACACGTAACACCTCCACTTTCCGGGGACAGTATACGATGCACTACATTGGCGAGACAAGTGACACAGACACAAAGCCGCCTTGAAGCGCAGCTGTTCGGCGCGCGTGCGCGCCGCGCCCACATCAAGCAGAGGGCGCGTGCGGTCCGTCGACGGGCGGGCCCGCTCGCTCTTTCGGGTTATAACGGCCCGCCCCGCCCCGGCCAGCCACGGCGCCCGTCGCAGGTCGCGCCTCGGCTCAGCGCCCACGCGGCACCGGTCGCGGCGGGCGTGGGCTGTGTGCAACAGCAGCTCACATGGGCTGGGGCAGCATAATCTCAAATTTTGTATTCCTTTCAACAGTTTTTAGTATTTTTTTTAGAAAGGACACCGTCTGTTCCTCCAATGAGTAATTTTATGGTAATGCGATCCTTTAACTTTTCACAGGCTTATTTGATGTTTTGAAACAAACTTTCACCTGGTACATATAATTTGCGCATGGCAATTTGTATAGAAAAAACGATGACGTTTCAAATTTCACATTGGAAACTTTTCTAAAAGAATTTGTTTTTGCTTCATGTCAGCATATTTTTTTGTAACATGTTTAAGGTCGCAATAGAAATTGAAACGGGTGTGCGCATCATTTTCCTATCTAAATGTGTTTCTAGGAACAACCAGTAAGTCCCATTAAAAATAATCCTTTATTAAAAACATTATTAATTCTTTTCCATTTGGGGGCAAAAAATATTTGTATTTTAATAGGACTCAAATTAGCAAAATGATACTATCTCCCCCTTTCGTGGGCCCACGGATTATTCCCCGTGTGATAATTGTGCTTCTCCTGAAGATTATCTTTCGCCGGTAGCACATGGTATCATGGTCTGTACTCTTCTTCGCTCCGAAGGTTTGAGATTCCTGCTGAGTATAAGCGACCTCTACTTGCATTCTACCGCGTCTGGCGGAGGGGGGGGGTTAGTTCAAGGGAAAGAGCGGGGGGCAATACCGATCTTTTCGCCGTTGAAGATACTAACATAACAATGACTGGCTCGAGCTTCAAAATAGGCAGACAGAAACATAAAATATGAGCGTAATGTACTTTTTTCAGATTTAAATCTGGATGTTTTCCACTCTAGAAGAAGTTAATGTTACGAAGATTTATACGTCTGGATTACTTACTTTACTAATTACTGCGATTTTTAAAATTATTTATTGCTCAAGTAATTGTGGGTTAGAGGGCAGTTCCTGCGTAGAAAGTAACAAAACAGTGTTTTAAGATTGTGGGGCCTTCGTTACCTCAGGAATTGCGAGTGAACTTACATTTACTTGTCCGCTTAAACAGAAAACGTTGACATCTGCGATGTGAACACATTTTCCTACGGTGTGGTTCGTGATGCCTTGAGAAGTTCAACTGCTGTTCATAATCTGGTTGAAACATTAAGGAGGTTAAGGAAAAGCTATTCTTGCTTACGGACCCACGGTCTCTGAACTGAACAACAGTTACCGGAACTTCATGAGATTTTAACCCACACATTTTTTTTTTTAATTAATTTACATTTAAACTTCATATACATTTGTTGAAAAGAGGTAATTGTGTTGGCTGGGCTAATCCGGTAACGAGCCGCGGTGTATGTACCGATCGATCGACTAGGACGTTTTCGACACCGTATTGTGGCCCATTGCGTTCAGAGCGTCCTGGGGGCTGGCTGAAAAAGGTAAATTGTTTTTCGAATTCTTAATATGTAATCTCGCTTTTTCGTAAATATCCTGTTCACAAATAAATTTATTATTAATTAATTAAAATTAAGCTAGAGGAAAACATTTTTAAACTATTATTATTTAAATAATAACGACACTTTCGTTATTAAATAATAATTAAATTGTCATGAAATGAGTAGACGTTCTGAGGTTTCTTAAATCAGGAAATATTCTTAGTGCTTCACTTCATTCTGCAAGAACGCAGAAAGACTAAAATTAAGAGGTGGGAAAAACAACAATTAGACGAGCAAAGCGCTGCCGAAAGCCACCATACACAGAAAATTAATAGATAAGAAGTACAACATAAGCAGATGAATTGTGTGATCGTTACTAAGTCAGCGAAGCGTGAGAAGTACTTCCCAAAGGGAAGGTGAGATACGGACGGGCTCTTGTGTGCATCCAGGTTCTCCAGGAGAAGTCGGTAATCGCTTCACGTCGCGGGCGGGCAGTGGCGGGGGCTCGCTTCCGGCACCAAACCAGCCATTGTGGTGCGGACCTGCACTCGCCACGCGCGCATCCAGAGGGGCGCGCGCTGCAGGCGACTTTCGTTCTTCCATGCGCTGCCGTGAACGAATGTGGTAACTTCTTAGAACACGCAAAGCCTGAAGTGCGCAGAGATTCTAGGCGCACAATAATAATAGGCAGTTTTTTAAGGAGATCCAAGAAGTTATTTAGTATGAAATCAATTAATACTTTTTTCAGTAATAAGGATTACCTCTTATTAAATAATATCTATTCCTTCGGCAATTTCAACTAGAATATTTAACAATAACAGTGTCAGTGTATTTAATTGAAATATAACATTGAAATATTTTCGTAATTTTTGGCAACGAGAAACGGATAATAATCATAAATTTTCAATATTAATCCCCATTGTTTTGTGTGAACGTAAAAGAAAAGTTAAATGAACTATATCTTACATGAAAACTTCTTAGGTGCTTTGTCGAGCAGAGAGAGGTAAAATTGGAGATAAATTATGCCAATAATACTAACTTCCACAAATTGCAAACTACGATTTTCCACTAAATTCCACTAATTTGTTAAAATTGTACCACTCGACAATTAACTTACACAACAGACACAAAATGACTCACACGCAATCAAGCTAAGATTGGGATGGGTCTGATTCGCTATTTGCTTCGGTGTCAGCACGATTTCAGAACCTCTGTGATAGAGTTTAAAGAATGGACGTCAGGGATGACGCACGTTATTATTTGTCTTTATATATCTTCTATCTTTCAGTTTTGGAACATTTAACGCAAGTATTTAGATTGTATAATATGTATCATAAACTATTTTTTATTGAGGTACCTTCCTTATCTCTTACTTGTATGTTATCATAACAGGTAGCTTGTCAACACCGCACGAAATGTAATACTCGCACTAGTTTTGCCAATTGTGGCTCCTAGATTGAAAGGCACCTCGCTCAGGGCCTTCATTACAATACTCGCGTAAGATGGTCAAGAAGGATTTCTAATGCCGACAGGTCCAGGATTCACGATGACTCAACAAATTCGTACGATAATAAATATTATTGGAAGGAAAGGCGCTTTAAAGCTTTTAAAATTTCGCTCTAACATTTCTGTATTACAATCGCTTATAGGAATAATTATTTCATGGCGGATGAAATTACATTTTATTGAAGATCAGGGCAAATATCAAATTTTAAGATATTTAGGAAATAAACACCGACCATCAATGATACAAATTTTTCGGACGTAAATAGATTTTTCGTAATTCTTTACTGGGGCTATCTCCCAATAATGGTATATCAAAATGAGGGAATGGAAAGCCATTTTATTTGCTGGAGTCATTTAGAATATTAAATAGCCAATCGTCCTTAAAGAACAATCGAAAAATGATTGTAGCTATGGTGGCCTATTGGCAGCATTCGTTATTTGAATTATTTTTTCTTGTAGTTGAAATGTTACTACTAAATGAATCCGTACTACACTGGAGAATTTCACAATCATAAGGGCATTAAAAAGTGTAAATTCGCAAATGAGCGTGTCAATGGCACTCTAAGAACGTTTATTGGGGGTGGAAAGGCGCGTGCACGGTCGGAACGGCAAATGCTGTGGAGGCCCCGCGGGCTCTCTGGGGCGTCGTGGAGAAAGTGAAGGACTGGCGGCCCGCACCAATGCCATTGTGGATCTTCCGCGTGGCGTGGCGTGGCGTGGCGTGGGCGTGGCTAGCGTGGCGGTGGCGTGGTTGTGGCGTGGGCGTGGCGTGGCGCTGGCGTGGCGTTGAGGCCGGTGGCGGTGGCGTTGATCCGGTGTGGCGCGCGGCTCGGAATTAGTGAGTCGCATGGCGTGACATGGCGGGCGGGGCGCGGCGCGGCGCAGAGCCAGGCCCGGTTGGATGTGGCGCGGCGAGGCGGCGTGTGATGCGGTCATTCGGTTGGCGTGGCGTGGCTCGGCGTGGCGTACTCGGCGTGGCGTGGTCGGCGTGGGCGTGGCTCGGCGTGGGCGTGGCCTCGGCGTGGCGTGGCTGGGTGGCGTGGCCTGCGGCGTGGCGTGGCTCGGCGTGGCGTGGCTCGGCGTGGCGTGGCTCGGCGTGGCGTGGTCGGCGTTGGCGTGGCTGGCGTGGTGGGCTCGGCGTGGGTGGGCTGCGGCGCTCGGCGTGGCCTCGGCGTGGCGTGGCTCGGGCGTGGCGTGGGCTCGGGCGTCGGCGCTCGGCGTGGCGTGGCTCGGCGTGGCGTGGCTGGCGTGGCTGCGTGGCTCGGGTGGCGTGGCTCGGCGTGGCTCGGCGTGGCTCGGCGTGGCTCGCGTGGGCTCGGGCGTGGCTCGGCGTGGCTCGGCGTGGCTCGGCGCCGCAAGCAAATGAAACCCGGCTTCGGCGTCGCCCCCGCTCACCTTGGGCGCCGAGGGCGCAGCGAAGCGTGACTGCAGCGGGGACGTCCCGACCGTCATGTTCTGTGCTCACGACAGTGCAAAGGCGTATGGTCAATGACTGCGATGGATGATTTTATGACAGAGATTACTGGAACTTTTAATAATTTGCGTGTTTTGTGACTAAAAATGATTGGATGTGTGAGGTGCTTCCTTTCAGATCGGCTATCAGAAAGACCTGCGATACAGGCCACACTGCAAAAATTGATCTTTAGGAACAGATTCTTAAAATGAGTTACGAGTGTATCTTGTTTTGAAATTGAATTTTAGTCAAAAGGTACAGTTTAATTTTTAAAAATTGTGGCCATCTAATGAACCATAGTCACTCATATTGGTGGCTGCACAGTTTTCTTTTTCAATTTTATTTACGCACTGCAAATGATTAATAAAGACTTACAATTTGTTATTTTAAACTTTTATAATATTTTACCCCATACCCGTTTTCTATCGGTGACCGTGTTTCAAGTAATTGAAGTAAATCTTACTATTTTACAACTTTTCGCTGGCCATTGTGAAAATAAGAAAAACAAAATTGCCCCCCACATCGCAAAAAGTATATAGTGAAACAACACATTACGTACATAGGAAAGAGTAACTGAGTGCAATCTTCGCATCCTAAAAGAAAAGTAGTCAACCAAGGCATTGTTTTTCAAGAAGCACCTTTCAAGTTTTCAGGAAGCTTGTGTCCTTGTGTATAGGTAGTCCAAGAAACATAAATTTAAATGTTTGAAAGTTGGCTGTCAACGGTTGCAACCCACTAAAATTAAGTCAGTTATTTCCAAGCACGATCATTCCTATTTTTGGAATACTAATAACGCAACAATGGTTATCATTTTAAATTCGCTCGCTGTTTGATTATCAGTCTGCGCCTAATATGTGTCACCTATTTCATGGAAACTAAATATTGTCCCCATGTCCTCGGACGTTCGCAATATCAATTAACGAAAAGTCTCAGTGCTTACGGAATGATGGAAGAACTCCAATCGACTGATGTTTTGAAGAATCTAAAATACCATTAGTCTGGTCGATTAAGTTTAAATATTGTTTCGACTGGACATAAAAATGACTTACATTAGGCTCGAACCTATTGATGGTGGCCAAGTTTCTTGGAATGTTTTCCTCTGACCATACATTTAGATGTGGAATATGTCAATGGGCTCCTCGTAATAAGCCAAAAAATTTCAGATATCAATATTTTAATGTTAAATTGTTACATAATTTTTAAGATATTTTCGTAAATTATATGTGTGAGAAACCCATCAGAAACAACTCAGAAGATAGTGATCTCCTAAATTAGTGCCATCGGGTATGCTACATGCTTGGAGTTTAAGAAGATAATTTCAATGGAAGAATTCGTTTCATGTTTCTGGCAAGTAATTAACTGGACCAGGGGAAAGTGACATTGTCACATGTCTCATCCCTGCAAGGATCTCCTTTGCAAAAACTCAGAGTAATAAATGAAGACACCAGAAAGCATACCTTCTCCCAGCCATCACAAAACTGACGTAAAACACGACTCGCCAGCAAGTGGTTCAATTCGCTCTCCGAAGTAAAAGTGGCCTGTGTTCCTCTGCAGGCAGCGCCACGAAAACGCCTCGACACGTGCGCGCCCCGACCTACCGCCCTCCGCCCCAGCGCCCGCCCGCGCGCGCAGAAAAGGAGGGCGCGAGCAGGGACACGGAGACGAGCGGCCCAGTGCATTGACTTTCAGTGGACTGGAGCAAGCTGACAGCCTCGCGCCCCAAGGCCGTTTCTCTGTTGCGCTCCACTCCTCGTCACATTTCGCCATTTTCTCGCTTCATCTTATTTCACTCTTTTCCTTACTCCTCTTTCTTTCCCTTTTCTCCTTTTCGATTTCTTCCGGCCGTCTACATTTTAAGGTTTGGACAATGACTGTTCATGAAAGTTGTTTTTTGACTTAATGTGCTATTTACGGGCGGCAGTGATGAGGAATTGAGAGATGGACCAATGAGCTACCCCAGTGGAATTCTAAGTTTGCTCGCCACACAGTAGAGCTCTCACACACTTGTTTATTATTATTATATTATAGTTACTCATTATTATTACTATATTATTACTATTTAAGCAACTCAGAGTGTTCAGGATGGATTTTAGTACACGCTATTATTACTTTCACTGGGGAATATCAAATTTCGAATGATTGCTATACTTCAAGCTAAAATCAATAATAGTTGAAACCCAAAATTATTCTGTAAATTTAAAGAATCTTTAACTACCGTTGAATACAACATAATAGCTATACATTTATAAAAGAAAAAATGCTAAAGGTTAATACATTTTCACATATGTAAGGTTTAATCTAACTAAAGTTCTAATACATTATTCGAGCTATTATAAGGGTACGTTTTGGTAGTTGCTATAAAATTCCATCATTTGGCAACCGTCTGCGGAATAAGTAAATGGTTTAGGGTTCCTTCCATTTTCCAGGACTTTCTTGTATTATAAGTAGATGGCATTCAAGATAAGGTGGGAGGTGGAGGTGTGCGCAAACACACGCTTGGAGAGAGTTCTGGACAATGTTCTTAAAACACATGCAGAAATTCAGATTTGAAATGACCTAGACCTTAGCCTTGGTGATTACCCTGTTCTGTCCTCTTAAATGTTCTCCTAATTCCAATTTTTTTGTCCAAAAAATAAACAAAGTGATGAGTGCAAAATATTAATAGAGAAACATTTTGAATATTACTTATATTCCATCTGCGTATCAACAAGATCACTTATTTAATTCAAATTTACTCGAGATCGCCGTATCTGCACCAATCTACAGAGCGTATTTTAAATTCATCTCTAATGTAGAAACGTGGGCGTTGACTATCACGTCACTTTCCCGAAACTAATGCCTACTTCAATATTACAATAGTACTCAATAAACAACGGAACATGAACAGATTGTCCCATACTAACGATGGCAGGATCTAGGAAGTGCATATTCACGGAGGATACGAACGGCAGGAATTCCCTCCCTTGACTTGGCGACAATTTTTTAATGCATGCTTGGCGAGAGTCGCTCGGCCGAAAGCGGAAGCTGCGAAGCCCACCAGCCCGGAGCCGCCGTCGCCGCCCCCACGCCCGCACTCGGAAGCGCGCCGCGCAGGCTCCCACGACTTCGGCCATGGCCAACTGCACAGCCCCTCTCCCCTTGCCACGCCTCTCATGCCACGCCCTTCTGCACACGGCCCCTCTCTGCCACCGCCCTGTCTTGCACCCGCCCTCTCTGCAGCACCGCCGCCTCTCTGCACACGCCCTCTCTCACACGCCCTCTCTGCACAATGCTCCCATTTCACATAACTCCTTTGCACATACGCTTCCCTTGCACTCCTCGTCATGCACACTGCTCCCTTTGCATACGATCTGCTTTGCACTCTGTTCTCTCCATTTGCAGCACCGTCCGGTCCGCCCATCCTCTCTGCTCTTCAATAGTTCAACTGCTCGAATCGTTCCGCTCTGGCTCAGAACCTTTCAATTCAACACGATCAAATGCCACTTTCCGATCAAAATAAAGTACCTTTAAGTTGGTATATTTAGATTCTCTAACTTTTTTATTGCGGTGATCATTTTTTTGAAAGTTTACGCACTTATGTTTGTTCATTGATGCTGTTTCAGCAAAAGTCTGAAGGGGACTCAAAACTGATGAAAGTCAAAACCAATTCTTTTACGATTATATTTTTCTATAACAAGTTATTTTTTATTGAGACTCTAAAAAGGTCAGATGGCAATGTTTGATATCAGCTAGCAAAACGGGTTACCAAATTTACGAAATTATTTCTATGTGATGTCATTCGATTTTGTCAGCGATTTAAGCTCAATGTTTTATTTATGTTTAGTTAGTACGCGTTTTACTCACGGAAAAAATATCTGTTACTGTCATAAATCCATAAATGAATCTTCAGCTTCGTCTGTTACATTTCATATAAATATACTGGAGAGGCACGGGTAATCCAAAAGAGTGATGTAGAAATCACCAGAATCACATCAATCCCGTTATATAACAAAACGGAAATATTCTCCTGAAAGAACGCCAGGTGTAAGAGCTTAATGCTGCAAGAAACACTTTTTAATCCCGCCCACTAACAGTGGTTAGTCGGGAATAAGATTTCGACTTTGCTGTAATAAAGGTCAGTTCGCAGGAATTGCTGTCGTCGGTGTTGTTAGCTGGGCTGGTTAGACCCAAACGTCACCAGTGTTCAGACAGTTACGTCAAAGGGGCGTTGTCAGGGTAGGTGAGCTGGGGAACAGCAATAAGGTCGACGTATTGTTTATATTGGTGCCCGCGTGCAGAAAGGACCTACTCAGTGGCAATTGTTAGGGACGGAGTCGAACCACTCCACGCTAATATGAATGATAACTGATGGGTGCTGACAGAAGACAAGACTTTCGGGATCTAGTGTGTTTTCTAGATTTCCTCTTTGGGTCTGCGCTAGCATCATACTCCCGCATAGCGAGCTGACACGCTGTACAGCACCAGCTTTCTAATCGCCCGCTAAATAATTTGTTTAAAGAAATTTCAAGACTTTTTGGATTTCTTAATTGAAGAACGAGCATATCTTTAATAAAGGTTAGAAGAAGAGTGGAGAAATGGTCCTGATGTGGAAATTTTCCGTTGAAAAGTTTCAAGGCCGGTTTTGATAAAATATCGGTTTAGAGCGTAACTGTAATGCGAACCTTTGGAAGCTGTTTCACAGGAAACTTTTGAATTTACTCGAAAAACTTCATTAAGTAGTCATTGAAGGACTTCCCACTTACAAATGCACATAATATATGCGCGTGGAAATGTACATGAAAACGGCTAGATATATAAGATATATTGGTTAATTTTAAAGAAAAGTATACAGCGAAAAGTGCTTTTGTTTAATATTAAACAGTGCATTTTTAGCACATCGTGTCAGTGAAGTTTCGAAGAAGAAAACAAAATGGAGTCTTTTTTAAATGTAGCGTATGACCGGTTTGAATATGCGAGATTTGAGTTTAAATTTTACAAGAACTGCCAATTCTGCAATCCAATTGCAAAACTGCAGATGCATGAAAAATGATCTTTAAAATGCAATAGCAAGCAAAGAATTCGGGGTCTACGGTCTTGGTTAAGCGATAATCGGAATACGGAGTTAGTTGGGAACGGTACAGAAATAGGGAATGAGAGCTTTAGAAAGGATACAACCAGCAGCGCAAAATACGTCCTTAAGTTGCGACCCTTTTAGTAGAAGAAATTTAGTATGTATGCAAAGATTAAGGCTGAATTATAGGCTAATGATTACCTATTATCCGTCGAATTCAAAGCTTTGCACATGTTTGTAAAAACAAGGGTACGTGGCTTATGTTAAAATATATCAGTTTATTTCCAAAGCACTAAAAATAATCCAGCGTTATCAGAACATTCATTCCAAGAATGAAATTCGTGGTCAAATTCAATCCATTTACACTGGGAGAGGTCATATAGGAAATTACATAACATAGTTCCATATTCCAATAAAGATAGGCCTAGGAAAATAGGAAAATCACAGGGTCGCACACACCGCGAGCGAGCGAATGGGGGGGTGGGGGGTGGAGGGGGGGGGTGGAGAGGCAGCGCGTAGGCGGCGGCTTCGAGAGTGAAATAGAGCGCGTGGCCGTGGCACGCTGCGCCGAACCGGTTCCGCTCGCGGCCCCCTCTGCTGGGCCGATTGCGCAGACCGGGCGCGCTCACGCGCTTCACTATCCACGACGCTTCAACAGTTACGGGTAGATGCACGAGCGGTTGTGTAAGCTTCAGACTCTGATCCAGTGGGTCTACGGTTCGAGGTCCCGATGTTGGCGGATCTTTACAGCTAGCTGTGGCATAGCCTGGGTCGAATTCGGCCGCTGCCTGGAGGAGAGTTTGGTTGGCCGCTGCTCTGATCGGTAGTTTCCCGTGGTTCTGCCGATCTATCCGGCAAATCTGAGCAGGTTCCGCTAAATACGGCCATGGATGTGCCGCAAGTCTTTCTTCCTCTCTCTTGTCCTACGCTCCCCGTACATTCACCACAACGCTTGCCCATACGTCGGGAGCTTTCCGGCTGGGCGGCCAGTGCTCAAGGTGGAGCCCCGTAAGGACGTGTATAGTCGACCAGCAACCACCTCCACTCCCGGAGTAAAACATTTTCTACGACTAACGGAACCAATTTCCATAGGCATCGAGCTATTAGACTCATCAGGATTAAACACATCATGAACGACTCTGAGAAAATATCAATGCCTATTTCTTGGGGGTTAAAATGTACAATAATCTATTTACACAACGAATTAAGGAGAAAATACCTTGTATCGTGAGTGGATTGAGCATACATGAGGGTGCAACTCTCAAAAGCTGCTGCTTATACTTGTTTTTCTCGAACCGTAAGAAATTAATTATTTTTCTACAAGTAAGAATACGAAAAGATTTTAACCTCACTACAATTCCAATAAAGTTGCAGAAAAAGTTCATACCTACATATCATTTCTAACGTTTAGACGATATTCATTTGCATCTTCTATAACACATGGCCTTCTAAGTTGCTGTATAACGGCATCAGTCCCTGGCGCGCACATCTTACTTACACAGTGAAAGTTTTTTAACCCGCTGTTCTCGTCCCGCAAGTCTTACAAAATTTCGACGCTGGCTTTCTCCCCAAAACATTCAGAGGCACCAGGCGGACCGTTATGATTCTTAAGGCGGCGAGAGCCTGGAATGCTGTTCGTCCTCAAGGGAATGGAGGACTTCAGGCGGCCCTTTTCATTCACTCCCCTCTCGTTCCATCACTAGAAAGATAAGAAATATATTATATAAATGCAATGCAATTTTAATTTTACTTCCGAACGTATGGTGTTGTGAATAATTTCGATGGTTTCAGTCATCATAAATTATAAAGAGCAATGTCGAGCAGCTTTGAATTAAATATTTTCCCAGTTTTCCTCTGACTAGGGAAATTACTTGAAAGTTATGTAAAGATGAAAGTTGTTTTCAAATCTTTTCAGCAAATTTATTTTCTCACGTGATTAATATCACAGATATTATATTGCTCCCTTGCACATATTGCTGATTATATTTCAAAACATTATTTTTTCTGTTGAGATAAATGTGAATAGTACAAGCGATATAAACTCTGGGAATAGCGCGTATATAGATACTTAAACACATATTTGTAAAGTTTACATACATTTTATTTTTTCTTTCTATCCTCATCTTGTTTCAAACTTACAGGTCTTTTCCGCAATTGCTTACAGTTTTTATCTACCGTTGTCTTTTGGACGTCTTGCAATTTTCTTCATTGATTGTCTCGCTACGTATCGTGATACTTTTTCTTTGCTCTTGACGCATCAGAACATCTTCATAGCTTCACTTCTGTCCTTTAATTTAACTCTCTCTTTCCTGAACTGTATCCGTCTTGCTTAGACTGTGTATTCCGTCGCACAATCTGGACGAAGTTAACTTTCATTCGAACAACATCGTTTGACTTCAATCCCGATTTTCTAGGGAGTACCAATTTAAATAGATAGCTTAAATTTATCTAACCTCAATATTATTGCAAAAACTGGTGACAAAATGACTAATAGTGACTGGCCTGCAGTTTTCACAGGAATGCCATTAAACTTTAAATAGCGTTGAATGCTGATTAGATTATTGATATATTGTTTTAGTCTGTCTGAGAATGGTAACATCTGATCATCGTTTATTGATAATACTCTTTCGTATGTTGAAAATAATCAATAAAGGTTAAATTTGATATTTAATTTTATTTCTAACGATAGTCATTGCAATCTATCCAAAAATTAATTCCCAAGAGCATTAAATTAAACTATTATTCTTTACTATCTAGGCACATATTCATGTACCAAATCTTTTACGAAATAAATCACTGATCCCTCTTCATCTATCATCTTTAAATAATTTGGCCCACAAATATACTCCTCTATCATTTTATTCAATAATCATATTTTAATGAACCAGTAGTGTCTAAGACGTTTGCTTATTTTCTCATTTCCCTCGGTAAAAGAAACAAAACAATAAATTGGTGAGATGCAAGACATATTTTTCAGATTTGGACACGTTTTTAAGAAGGGAACATCGTACGAGTAATGGCGTTCTCCGTGAGCAAATTCGTTCTTCATGGGCTGGGGCGGTGCAAAGGCGTTTTTGGAATGTTTCCATTGTGACGTCTCGGGTCAACCGCCAGTTGCTTTACTAATCAAAGAAAATAACCTGTTCGACATTGAAACTACAAGTGTATTATATTTATTACATAATATTATAGATTTTCACAAAGCATTGCGAAATAACTAGGTAATAAATATGTTATCAAGTAAAAAACGTATTCTTATTCTTTCTATCGCGCAGTGCGCTTGCAATAATTTAATGTGCCCTTCGGGAAGTACCGCGAATAGGGAATGAATCTTCGTTGATACACGATACAATTTAATACATTCTTCTATCATCGTACCTTCATTCTCACAAAATCTCATTTAAATTTACTTTGTTGATGCTGGTTCAAAAATTGACGTGGTTAGGAGTAATTTCTGTAGCGGCTTTCGCCCCCGCGCGAGTGGATGAGGCATCAATAAGTGAACGGACGGGTGTCTCGACGTCCTATCAAGCTTTGTAACTTGTTCGATTGATTAAGTCATCCGGGCCTTGTCACTACTAAGGTCATTAGCCCATAAGTGTATGCCAGTCGAAACCTGTTAGAGTACTGCTCCGGCATTCGCCTGGTATTGATCCGGACGAAAACTACAGCAACACATACTGATCAGAGCAGCCGCCGCTAGAATGTCCCCAACAGCGCTGAAATCGAACTAGGGCTATCTGGCTGGTATTGAAAATCCTGCCACGTATCGGACCTCAAACCTGGACCTTACGTAGTACTGACGAGTTTTTGCCTCTGTGGTTATGCTATTATTTGAATATGTGCATGTCCATATAGCCTGATTTGAGACGAATTTTTACTGATGGGAAACTACTTTCAAAATAGTTCTACTTTACTATATAACTGAAGATATCGTAGGATGTAATATTCACTTTTGTTGAGCACAGACGGTCGGGGTCTCGGAGCCTATAAGCAAGCTTTCATCTTCAGTATCTGACCTCCCTCACTCGACTTAATATCGTTCCTTCCCCCCTGGGCCAAGGGTTGTGCTGCCGTACGCCTTGGCGAAGGGGGGCTGGCAGAAAGGCGCCTGTGTGCGGCGCCACCATTCGGCCGCGACCATCGAGAGCTTCGATCTCGAAGCCTACGCGAGTGCGTCGATGAAGCGCCGTGATCGTTATTAACTCGGACAAAAACATGGCCCGCCTGCAGGGGCTGTGGCAGAAATACGACGCGATAGGCAAAAGTATTCCGTGCGAGGCATGCCTCTTCCGGCACCATTTCCAAGCATCACGTGGGTGCGCGCGCATCCGCAGCCTATAAATCATCGTGTTTCCCAGACTGTTTGGATTTAACTTCGGAGTAGCCAGAAATTATTGTAGACAACAAACTTATTCTTTTCTGGTTTATTATATGATCTGTTTCAACAACGTTCGAGACCACGTTCGTTCCATCTCACTAACATTATAACTTTTTAGATCTGGACCCACTCATGAAGAAGTGCATAACAACGAACTTCATATGAACTGGCAATGAAAACCACTAACTTGCACTACCGCCTCCGCCTACTATAAGAAGTAAGTGCATCCATAACCAGAAGAGAAAAGTGGTTTTATCGGTGAATTGTATCGAATACAACCACTGAACTCAAGTAAAGAAGATTCGAGCGTAGCCTTTAATTGTTCCTTTTTAAGTTTTTGTATCATTGCCCTGATTCTAAAAGGTTTGTTCTATGACAGCCATCTCATCTGTCTTCACGAAAATGAACACAAAAAAGAACGCGCTGAAAGAAGCAGTGTCGGGAGGCAAGGCGCCCGCACGAAAAGGGCAGCGCGAGACCGTGCTCCTGTGTGTGCAAGCGCGGATCGAGGCGGAACTGCCGTGTGGCGCGCCGCGCGAGCGTCTGCACTGTTCAGGAGATATAGAGGCGGCGAAGCGGAGAAAGGAGAAAGAGACGTCGAGGAATGCCCGACGCTTCCGCTACAGCAAGTTGTTCTTACGGGTTCAAGGGAATAAACAAACTCCCGACCGGGGGATCAGCCTGGCTTTTGGGCGCTGATATCCAGTTTTCGAATCCGGGTGCTCCCCCCTCTCGTTTTCGGGTCCGGCTGCGGGAGGTGGCAGGGCTCCTTAAGCCTCATGCCGCAGCTTTGACGTGTCAGCGCCGCGGAAGGGCAGGAGCTGCTAATGCGCAGACGACTTGTGCCATAACGGAACGTTTTCCCCAGTGCCCCTCTTCGTAACGGATTAGCATCTCACTCGGCGCCCCGCGAGCGCCGCGGCTGTTGAATCCCTCGGGGGGGGGCGCTCCGCAGGGGAAACCGTTCTGCGACGGGTTTGCGAGGGAGCAGCATTCTATTAACGCGCGCGATTGCTTCAGAGAAGTTCACATTAAATTTACAACAGTACCATGTATTCGTTACTGCTCTTGTGACTGGGACGCATAAGAATCAAGCTATACAGAAATCCAAACATTGATAAGATAATATTGACCTTCGGTTCCCTATGGTTCGTTTAATTCAATATAATAATCGAATGTAGTATTGCATCTGCCACAGAGAACAACTTTCAAAAAGTTTAATTTGTTATTTATCGAAGTAGAGATGGAATATCTTGTATGCTTTCAGACATATGTACGCACATGGGTAACTATATAATCATGAGAAATGGTTAATATGACATTTTACATTTTTCCACTATT